>JAUEJL010102046.1:0-13172 GCA_032274825.1 Drosophyllum lusitanicum
TTCTTTGAAAGTAATGTAAGTCTTCTTCCTTATGATAGTAATGTGTTGATTCTCTAATTAGTTTGATAGTTCCATCTGGGAGAAGTTTGTCTTTCTCTTTAGCTATATTCCAAGGTTTTAAAATGATTTATGGCTTTGTTGGTTGTTATCTCATGTGTATTTTCTTAATTTAATAGTAAAGTTAGATGTTTAAAATGTTTATAAGATAAGTTTAAGCATAAAACTATATTTTAAAACTTTAGTAACTTGCTATACCAGGTTAAGTGATTAAAACAATTCATTAAAAAAGTTTAGGGATTAAAACATTCATTAAAAAAGTTTAGGTGTTAAATCATTTTTGAACACAAAGTTTAGGGGTTAAACAACATTTTACCCATTTATATATTACATATTTAAACATTGAATCATAGTGAATTACTACACAGCTGTTCTCTGCAAAAATAATTACAATAGAAATAGCAATCAATTAAGGTTTTTTTCGTTGCAGTAATAGATAATAGATATGATTAAGAGTGCAGCAAAGTTACGCAACTTAATTTTTTTTTTGAACGGCAAGGCAAAAAAAATTATATTAAAAACACTAGCAAGATGCTAGGTGAACGAAATACAACGCGTTTAAAAACAAGAGAATGGAGAACAACACCAATCTACCCATTTATACTTAAAATTACAATCACCCGATCTTTGTTTAATCCATAGGAAAGTTAGAGCTTGAACTTGACTGAAAATCAGCTCCTCCTTTCCTTGAGAATTAGACGAGAACACCTTATCATTCCTATGCTTCCATAAAACCCAAAAAAAAGAATAAATGACACCCATCAACGCCTTCCTTCGGACCACCTAGCTAATGCTACTGCACAAATAGAATACCACGGCGTTGAATCTCGTGATAAAGTAATAAAAACATAGTAAATGCATCAAGTGAGAGTGGTATTTATAGTACCCCTTACCCATTTGTGATTAGTCTTTTACCCTATGGTACTTGGAATGTCTCTTTTGGTTAATCATTTGAACAACATTTAATGCGACGTGGTAGCATTGACGTAGGGCTGCCGAGCAGGTGTGCTCGCCTCTAGTATTTTAATATTTATTATGTTTGGTCGTCAATGAAATGTAATGACGATCTTTTCTCCGAGTCTCTATCTTTCGATAGACTTTCTTGTCACTACAAGAAATGCGGCTTTTTGCGGCGACAGATATCGCTGCTAAAAGCCCAATAAAAGACAAAGTTCAGTCAAGTGTAGTTGACTTTCAACAAAGATTATTTGCGGCGTCACTTGTCGGCAGCTAAAAAGTTAAGGATTTATTTTTATTTTTTTTATTTCCCACAAAAACAATGGCGGGATCTTTTCCCCACCTAAAAATTTCATCGTCGCCGCAAAAGGCTGTATTTCTTAGTGTTATGCTATTACACGTCGCTGCAAAAGGTTCTCTGACGCTGCAAATAAGTTTACGAGATATAGGTTAATATTTAATATTTAATCATATTTTTTTAAAAAAATGAACAATGTCGCCGCTAAAAGTGACCTTGTCGCCGCAAAAGGTCATATTATTTACGAAAATTAATTATATAAATGTCGTCGGTATAAATGCCTTTGTCGCCACAAAAGGTGATTAATATATTATTTTTTATTAAAAAATAATTAAATGTCGTTGCAAAAAGTTTAAATGTCGTCGCAACTACTCTACACGTGACAAGATCTGGGGCCGGTGATATTCGTTGCTAATAGTACAACTTTTCGCCGCAAATAAGTTTTTGGGACGAGTTTTTTGCGGCATATTGTTTCGAAAGACTTTTTGTGGGGCTATTGTGGACTTTTTGGGGACAATTTTCGCCCAAAAAAATCTTTTTTTTTGTAGTGTGTCCTTTGGATTCCGGACCTTCCAGGCTTCCATGTACTTCGGACCTGGCTATACACTATCACATAGCTAAAGACTAAAGCTTCTTGATCTTTGTATAATTAAGAAAAATTAAATATGAAGAGACTCCTGAATATTGATTCAAGAAAAAAAATTCCACACATACAAACATAATACACTCACATACTCGAACGTACGTAGATATGAACAACATCTATCCTCCCTGCCACATATAACTCAATTCGATAAACCCAATTCAAGCACCCGCTTGAATGGGGAGAGAGAGAGAGAGAGGGGTTGCTGGTGGTATTGTTCCTAGTGTCAATGAGAGAAAATCCACTAGCGTAATGTGTACTATGTAGCTAACATATATGTTATAACCTCTAAAAATCTGATTAATTAGAGGTACGAATATCACGTCAATCTATTAGTTATAATTACAAATGTCTAAAAAACTAATAGTTAAACCATACATAAATTAATATAAAGCTTAATAATTTAATTAACCATAGCCTTTTTTAAAACTAAAAGAAATTAGTTTAATGAAATACCGACTCTCAAAGTGTAGTCAAGATACGCTTAAAAAATAATAATTCCCATGTGTACGTTAATGGCTTTTATAATATTTTACTTGTCAGAATAAACAATTATTAATTTGTCGTGTGATATTGGAAGATCATGCATGCTATAGAACATATGCTGATATTCTTTAAATTCATTTTTTCTCTTAATTAAAGTAAAGTAATATATTATTTAATAATACATGATCTTATATACTAGCTAGATTAATAGGGTCTTCAAATTAATTAGATCATGTCATGTATGTATTCAAAGTCAAATATTGTGGCGAATGGTATCCATAATTGATTAATTAATATCATGGAATCAATTCATACATCTTATACCAAAAAAAAATAAAGCTTTTCTATAATGCATTTTAGTCTATTTTGAATTTGTATACCATAATTTATATATGTGTAATTTGTGTTTGGTGACAACTCTAATTTTATTTAATTTTATATATATGTAGTTGGCTAAATATAATTAATTGAATATTTTATAGTAGGTTTTTTAATTTATAAATTAATTAAGTTGTAAATTAATTAGAATATATAACAGGACCTTTCTCGTAGTCAACCATAATTAATATTTATGAGAAATGTTTGCTTAGAATTCCCTGCGCATTTAACTTTAAGACCATTAGCATCCAATCCAACTTACTTCATGTCACATCAACATCCACATCATCTTTCACCTTCAACCCAATCAAACTCACAAACCCCTACATCCAACCCTCTTCAACCTACATCAAATATTAATAAAATATATATATTAATTAAAGAATGAGAGAGAAGAAAGAAAAAAAAAGAAACGTGTTTGAGAACCCGATCTGAAACCCAACTACCATCAACCCAATGGGATGTGATAGTGTTCCCATCGGGTGGAACTTAACCCCAACCCAACATCGGGTTGAATGCCAATGCGGGTGGTCTAAGAAAGGTATCAATGGTTCATATATCCAAAAGCTTGAGTTAATTTGATACATAAAATCTAAATATGAAGGTTGAGGGCAACCCCTAATTAAGCTAGGCATAAGTCCAGCTGGGCCGGCTACATGAATTTCTTTCTTCGTATATTTTAGCTGTGACACAATCAACAGGTAAAATTAAGTTCGTAAAGTGATAATTAAGTTATACTCTTTATATTAATTATGTGTACGTTATTGCTACGAACATATTTAGATCAAAATATGTCGTCGAAAACAAAATGCTTCCACCTGACCTAACGATATCCAATGTATTATAAATGTGTTTCTAGCTAAATATTGTACGAAAATAAAGTCATTTAGTGGAGTATTGAATAGGTGTAGATTTAGGAAATTAAAAATGTTTTTCTTCGACCACCAAAACAAAATATTTGCCCTCTGCTAGCTTTTAAAGATCGATGTGAAAGTATATTATATTTATTTATTTATAATACTTTATTTAATTTTGCATTGCAAAATATATGATTCACTATTCAGCACGTACTTTTGGAATTCGGTTAAAAACAAAACAATATTTTTTTTAATTAGTAATCTTTAATCTTTAATCTTTTCTTTATATACTAAATTATATGCTCGTGTAATACACGAGTTTAGTTTAAAAAATAAATAAATGTTAAACATTAATAAAAATATTAAATAATTATAAAATACGAAATAAATGGGAATTACAAAAATTGATGACAAACGTCGTCAACATCAGATTAGCAGTGGAAGGATCAACATTAGGTTGAGGGTAGACGTGACAGTTGAAACGTTGTATCATGATACAAAGACATATGATTGTATTTCTTGTACAAGTCATTGATTCATTGTTGTTATAATTAGGCCGACAATAATGTCAGGTCCTTATTACTAAAAAGAACTTTAAATAATTATAAAATATTTTAAATTGATAAACTTGAGAATTTGTTAAATATAATATTTTAAATGTTATAAAGGGAAAATATGATATTTTTGAATTAGGGTGGACAAGTATGATATTTTAATATTTATGAAGAGCATATATGCAATTCTGTCAATAATTTTAATTCAATTTTGACTAAGAAAAGTCAAAATTAGAATTCTAAGTTTGATTAAATAGATGGTTAAGATTGAGTAATTTTATTTATTTTATTAAATTAAGGGTCGTGATCGTCTAATAAATTTGATATATATTAGTCTTTTATTTATATTAGAAGATATTAAAAGAATATGATTATAATGTCATCATCCTACTTATAAAAAATTATGTATATTTAGAACACATCAAATAAAAAAATTCAAATATATAAGCTATAATTTAAAAAATACAAATCAAATAAATTTTTTTATTATAATTAATGTTATCCCATCGTATGATAAATATTTAAATTTTAAACTTTAGAAAACTATGTATATTTAGGACACATGAATTTCAAAAATATGTAACTCAAATTTGAATATAGTTTATAGATATCTTTAATCTTTAATTTAATTTTAATATATATATATATATATATATATAAATATATATATATATAAAGAATATGATTATGATGTTATCAGTCTCTTTTTAGAACTTTTTATTCCAAACATATCTCTTCATTTTCTCAAATACATTCTTAATTAGTTGTTTTTACGTTAAGAACCTTAAACCTTGCATATTGTTCAAGATTTTTATTTTTAGCTAATTTAATTAGTTAACACTAAAATATTTTAATAAAAAAATATATTCAAATCATTTAATTAATAGATAATTTTTTTCGTGGTTATTTATGTAAACATGTAGACCAATTTGAGTAAATTAATACATTGAATTTTCATTATCTGATTTGTGATACTATTTTATTTTGAAAATCATTTAAAAATGACGTCATAAAATATCACTTCAAATACCTTCTTTTTTTGTTATTTTTGTTTTCTATCAGAATTTGTTAATTTATTTTGTGATACTATTTATATACAGAGTATTTGTTATCGATATATGTATTTATACACGGGGTATTAATTATTTGTTTATACTTTTTGTATGTTTTACAATATTTTCAGTGTACATAAACATTTAAAATTAACGTTAATCATCCTCGTACTTATTATTGGAATAATAATTTCCCTTGATAACAAAACAATACAACAATATATAGAGGATTCCGTAACTAACAATCCACAAATTAAGGAAAGGCTATCACCTAAATATATATAAGATATATTCTACAATTACATTTACTATTACACCCCCTCAGTCGCAACGGTAGATTTTCGGACTTTGAGGCTGTCACGAAAACTGAGAAAGAGAGGCTTCGGGAGTCCCTTCGTGAAGATGTCAGCGAACTGATGAGAAGATGGGACATGTAGGACACGAACTTGACCAACTCGGACCTTTTCTCTAACAAAATGAATGTCAAGTTCCACGTGCTTAGTCCGTTGATGCTGAACCGGATTTCCCGTGAGATAAATAGCAGAAACATTGTCACAGAAGATAACAGTGGCCTGTCGAATTGGAGATTGCAGCTCTAGAAGCAGGTTTCTGACCCATGTCGTTTCTGCCGCGGCATTAGCAACAGCACGGCATTCGGCTTCAGCGCTTGAGCGAGAAACAGTTGGTTGTCTCTTTGATGGCCAGGAAATAAGGTTGTCGCCTAGGAACACACAATAACCGGAAGTGGAGCGACGGGAGTCCGGGCACCCTGCCCAATCAGCATCAGAGTATGCGGTTAACGTGTGAGAGGGCGATGAGGAAGAGATCCGTAACCTATGAGTGATAGTCCCCTTGAGATAGCGCAATACCCGTTTTAGATAGTTTAGATGTGGTTCCCGTGGTGCGTGCATGAAGAGGCATATCTGTTGCACAACATAACAAATGTCAGGGCGCGTAATGGTCAGGTACTGTAAAGCTCCGGCTAATTGTCTGTACAGCTGGGGGTCTTTGATGGTATCGCCCCCTGTTGCGCTTAACTTTCCAGCAGTGTCAACCGGGGTAAGGGTTGAGTTGCAGGAAGACATAGATGCCCTTGATAAGATCTCTTTAGCATATTGGCTTTGTGACAAAAATAATCCATCACGGTCGCGGGTGACATGAATTCCAAGAAAGTGATGTAAAGACCCGAGATCCGTCATAGCAAATTCCCGTTTCAAAGTAAGAATGATACTGCGTAACAAACTGTCAGTTGAAGCAGTGATAACAATATCGTCCACATACAAAAGTAAATATGCCATCTCCTTTCCTCGATGAAAAATAAACAAGGAAGTATCACATGTGCTGCTTATAAAACCTTTAGAAAGTAGAAAGGTGGCGAATCATTGGTACCACACCCTCGGTGCCTGTTTTAAACCATATAGAGACTTGCGTAGGCGGCACACATAATCTGGTTTTGTTTTGTCCACAAACCCCGGTGGCTGATGCATATAGACTGTTTCAGTTAGAATTCCGTTTAAAAAGGCATTTTTCACATCTAACTGGTGTATAGGCCAAGATTTAGATACCGAAAGACTTAAGACTGTGCGTATTGTGGTGGGCTTAACCACCGGGCTAAACGTCTCATTGCAGTCTATGCCAACCTGTTGAGTCTTGCCATTCACGACTAGTCTAGCCTTGTAGCGTTGTAGGGAACCATCAGAGTTAAATTTGTGGCGATAAAGCCACATGCAACGAATGACCGGAGCATCACTAGGACGAGGTACGAGTTCCCAAGTTTCATTAGTCTGTAGCGCTTTAAATTCATCAAGCATGGCGGCATTCCAGTGAGGGTCCATAAGAGCATCTCGAGGGTTTTTAGGAATGGGGGAAAGAGTAGGCTTAGGTGTGGTATGTAGGTTAAGGATAGGGCGTGGTTTAAAGATACCATGTTTGGCTCGTGTGTTCATTGGGTGGGTTTGTGTGGGAAGCGGTGGTGGAGGTGGGGGAGGTGGAGCTGGTTGAGCCACGGGTGGTGGGGGAGGGTTGGGGGACGGTGGCTGTGAAGGGGTAGGGGGTGGTGTTTGCGGTGGTGGAGGGTTTGTTGTAGGAGGAACAGGAGGGTAGTTGGATGTCGGAGAGATATGATCGTAAAATTGGGAGGGGAAAGGCTCGAAAGGAGGATCAAGAAAGGAATAAGCGGAAGGCGTTGGTGAGTTAAGTTTAGAGAATGGGAAGATAGATTCGTCAAATGTGACGTGACGAGAGATGAAAACTTTGCCTGATGCGATATCAAGACACCGGTACCCGCGGAATTGCGGTTGATAACCAAGAAAAACGCACCGTGTAGAGCGGGTGGCAAGTTTGTAAGGTCGTTTGGCAGAAAGGTTAGGATAACATGCGCAACCAAATACTCGTAAGTGATCGTAGCATGGTTCGCGAAGGAACAAGGCAGCGGTAGGAGAGCGGTTGTTAAGAGTTTTGGTGGGTAGGATGTTGTGAAGGTAGGTGGCAGTATGGAGGCCCTCGATCCAAAACATGGGGGGTAGAGAGGCGTGGTAAAGTAAGGCGAGAACAATTTCATTAAGGCGACGAATCATGCGTTCCGCCTTACCGTTTTGAGGGCATGAAAAACGAAACGTGAATCCAACGGAAGTAGCAAAATTATGAAATTCAGAGTTATCAAATTCTTTGCCTAAGTCACATTGGAAGCTTTTTATAGGAATGCCAAATTGAGTTTTAATGAATGTATAGAATTGGCGGAATTTACTAAATGTTTCGGATTTGGTCTTTAGCGGATACACCCACACAAATTGAGTAAAATTATCAATTAATACAAGATAATATTTGTAGTTGCTTTTGCTCAAAACCGGAGAAGTCCATAAATCACTATGAATGATATCAAAAGGTGCAAAAGTACGGGAAATAGATTCAACAAATGGTAAACGTTTATGTTTGCTTATTTGACACGACTTGCATAAATGGGAGTTAGGCTCCTTACAAAAAATAAATGACCTAGAACGAAGATGATTGAGCGTAGATACGCCGGGATGACCTAAGCGACTATGCCAAACATCGGGAGTAAAAACAGCAAAGCATTTGGGTGAATGAACCGCTGAGGTGACTGCATTGAGCGGGTAGAGATCTCCCGAACTATTGTTCCTCATAATAGTCGTCCCATCCTTGAGATCCTTAATAGAAAAACCAAAAGGATCAAATTCTATAGAGACGGAATTATCTTTTGTAAATTGACGGACGGAAATAAGATTTTTAATGATTTGAGGAGTATATAAGACATTATTGAGATGAAGTGTACGATTGGCAGTGGGTAAGTGTGATGTCCCCGAACCAACAACCGGAATGCTTGTGCCATTACCAACAAATATAGAACGTACAGAACTAATATTATTAGGTTGAGAAATCATACCAGAGTCTGCAGTTAGATGCGAGGAGGCACCGGTATCCATGTACCAAGATTGATCCGAGGGAGCATTGAGACTTATGGCCTGAAAAGCTTGCTCCAAATCAGAAGGCTGCAAAGCATTAAATTCCGTTATGTGAGCTTGACCGACTTCACGGGATTGACCAGACTGTTGTGGAGGTCGATTTGTGGTTTGTGGATATTGGTTCTAGGGGTTGTAGGCAGGAGCACCCCACGGGTAGGCGGGGTAAGGGCAGGGCGGTAGCTGCCTCGAATAGCCAGGAGGGATCCACGGGTTTGTCCATGAAGGATTGTTGGAGCCATGAGGAGGCCGTGGCCCCCCTCTGCCACGACCACGACCCGAGTTGTTATGGCGACTGTCGCGACGAGGCTGCTGGTTGCGATTGACAGAAGGGCGGGGCTGGTCTTGATCTGCAGGTTTAGGATCGGCGATTGACGGGGCAACCAACACCATGGAGGACGCCGGAGATTCATCTCTGCCGGATTTGCGATGGAGTTCAAGTTCAAGCATACTCTGGGCAGTCTCAAAAGAAGGCAAGGTTTGATGAATGTAGGAAGCGACGGTGTCATACTCACTAGGCAGCCCGCGTACGAGTTGCAAAACAAGTCGTTGTTCATTGACACTAGCATCGACATCCTTTAATTGGCTAGCCAATTCACGCAGCCGTAAACATTAGGCTTGGAGAGACGGCATCGATTCGAGTTTCAGAATGTTAAACTCTTGTTCAAGAGCGGCAGCCCGTGCTCCTTTGTTATTCAAGAATATATTACGTACCCGTATCCATGCTTCGTGAGCAGTGGAGTTGTCGTCCAAAACCCGTGCAAGCAACTCGTTGGAAAGCGTACCGTAGATCCATTGAAGGACATGGGCGTCGATCTCAGCCCATGCAGCGTAGGTTGGATGCGATGGATCTGGTGGCGGTGTGCCATCGATGTGATGCATGACCTTGTACCCGCGTACATGAAGCTGAAATAGTTTGACCCATGCCGAGTAGGTCACCGTGGTGCCGTCAAGGACACGGACTTTGTGCTGGATATTGGAGACAGTATAAACTGGATGCAGTTTGTTATCGGGTGGTGGCGGGGGAGGAGTATTATCGTCAGCAGCCATGGTGGTGGAGCAAGGTGGCCGGAAAAATTAGGAGAAAAAGTTGCAGGCGGCAGTCGTAAGAGCCACCGATTAGAAGGAGAAAAAATAGGATCTTGCTCGTGATACCATATTAGAATCGATAATTGCCTGACCACTAACCAAACTATACAACAATATATATAGGGAATTGCCTAACTAAAACCTACAATAAAGGAAAGGCTATCACCTAAATATACAAGATATATATTACGATTACATTTACTATTAGTAAGTATAATTACAACCCTTATAAGGATTTAATATAACTTTACATAGACTGTTGTTAAAAGATGTTGAGTACAAAAAGACTCAAGATTCATTTGTTTATTTGAATATAATATCCAAGCTTGAAACAAGTTGGGCTTAACTTTAACTCAGGAATTTTTAAACAAGTTTAGCTTAATAGGTTCCAGAAGAGAACTAAACCTACTTGTTTACATCTCTTTGTAGAATAATTTGAAAATTGAACTCAACAGTTGAGAGTTTCTATATTATCTTACAAAATTTAGAGATGGAATAAGTAAGAGAATCAGTAAATTTCATTTGTATTATTTAATAGGTAACTAGATGAAATACATATGTAGTAGTAGCAGAAAATATAATTCTGTGTATGTTAATTGATTATTTGATTTTAAAGAGTTATTTTTAGCTCGCGCTATGCACTGGGTTTTTGCAAATTAATACGTTAACTTATTAAATATATTTCATACATTTTTCTTTTTCAAAATCCCAAGTTTCGGTATCATTACACAAGTTTCATATGAACTTTTTTCTAACAACAAAAACCACACTCTTTTTAGTTAACTGCAAATTAACAACGTCATTAAACTGGGTTTTAATCAAACACTTATTTTCGAATAAAATACATCTCCTTATTTAAAGTTAATGTTTATCGCAAAACAATTGTTTTAGATTAAGGATGTTTAAGAAAGTCAAGAAAAAAATAAACCAAAATTATAATAAATTTTTGCTACAAAAATTTATATAATTTCATTATTTTATTAATTACGTAATCAACAAATCTTGAATGTAAATATGCTAAAAGAAATGTGTGAAATTTGCAGGTCTTATTTAAATTTGTGTTCTTTTTTTTCTTATTTTGATATACAAAATTAAAAAACCTTAAAGAGAGAAGTGGGTTAAATCACAAAATCTATGTGAGATTTAAACACCTCTTGATAATATAGTTAAATTACTAATGCACCTTTCAAAATCTCATGATAAAATATCCACTTTGAGAAATTAGAGTAGCAATTGATTTCCGGTGTAAAATGAGTCCACTGCGCTATGGTGGAAGGATTTGTCACACCATGGCGGCGTGGTGAGACTCTCCTCGGGGCGAATTCCACCCTCTACGTGGTCTGATGTGGTCAGCAAATTATTTTTTTGTCATCAAGATTAAGGGCGATGGGTATATAAGCTTCATATTGGTGATATCTTAAGGTCATGGGAGGTACCGTAAGAAAAAAGAATCAAGAAACAGCTAGGCTTATAGAGAAAGAAGATGATAGGAGAAATTTAAGAAGAGATATAGAGAAATAAAAATAGAAACGGTGTTGTAAAAGTAATTTATTTAATATATCTTTTTTCATTACATATTAAACATCAAGTATGTTTTATTTTATCTTTGGAAAGGTAGTTAATTAATTTTTTTAACGTAACTTAATTCTTTTATCTCAAAAGTTTTTTAATAATGCAATTTTTTTGTCTCGCAATTTTTTTAGTTATGTATTCTATTTTTTTTTTCTTATATTTTATTGAGTATTGTTAAATATGAAATTAAAAATAAAGTGAGTATCAGAATTAAGTAATTACTATGAGTTTAAGTGGTGAGAGTAGATAATTGACGTGATGTGTTATAGATATGATGTAGTGTGACCACTCGTAAAACTCTTACTTTGCTAATTGATAGTATAGGTAATTGTGGTTACTGTAGGGGTGACAATCATGTTATGTTCAGGTTGGTGGGTCGTAGGTTGGCAGGTCAGTGAATTATGACCCGAACACGACCCATATAGTTATTCGTGACAAGGTGTGTGACACAAACCAATATAAGTTGAAACACGACACGATCCGCGTAACCCGTTTAAATATACGGGTTGGCGGGTTATTCGCAGGTTAGAAACGGGTTGACGGGTTATAAATGGGTTGGCAAGTTAACGGGTCTATTTTTACTAAATAAAGTTCAACTCTACCTACATAGTTTAATCTAAATACAAAAACTTGATAATTTTAAAAACAATTAAGCTACAAGTGATTAAACATTAGTAATTCAATGATGTTTACTTTTAATAGTTTCAAATTAAAAACGACGAAGGAACAAAAGGGAAACAATGAATTTGTTTCTGGTTAGGTCTACGGGAACTAAAGAATAAGATAAAAGCTCAATACCAAATAGGAAAATGAAAAATATAAGAAGAAATCAAAAAAATAAAAAAAACATCAAAAAAATATACGGGTTAACAGGTCGACCCGCAAACCTACAAGCCAATCCAATAACAACCCGTTTATCTATACGGGTTGGCGGACCAACTTGAAAACGAAACAAACATATTTATACTCAATCTGAACCCGATTATTTGCTTATCAATGTTCGTGTGTTGTCCATAATTGTCTTTTGATAGTCAATTCATCCACGCGCTCTACGACTGTAACACACACCACCAAAAGAAAGCTGGTTGCTACGACTATGGCACCTGCCTTCTCGATAAGCAGGCACTTGCGTCTTGACCTCGTCGGATGTAGCGGAGCGTGTGTTACACCTTCCGCCACATACGATTACAACTCATTCATAATTAAACATTCCCCAACTACTAACTAATTACCCCCTCATCATTTTACAATCACACAATTTCATTCCTTTTTATTTGGCCAAATTATCATACGTACCGTACAAATGTCACATGTTATGATTGCCTTGTAAGATATATGTTAGATTTAAAAAGACTATAGTCTCTGCCTCTTTGGGCTTCTAGCTCGGTAGTGAGGTGTTTGTTCATAGCCTAGGTTAGGGGTTCGAGTCTCGTCGTGGACAAAAAGGTGTAGAATTAGGAGTAGATTAAAGTGAGTGTGTTCAGTTATTCAAAAAAAAAGATTTAAAAAGACTATAAATATTAGAAGAATGTTCAATATAGTCCATAATTAATTCATAGTCCCAAGGGACTAATTTTATCCTTTAGATCAATGTCATCAACGGTCCAGATTAAATTTTAAAAATTTGGGCGGAGTGGCATTTTCGTAATTCACATGTGAAGCTTTTACAAATTACATGTGATTGTATACTGAATCACATGTGATTGAATATTAAAATTTCAGGACTATGTTTTTTAAATGGACTTTATTG
>JAUEJL010102057.1:0-13172 GCA_032274825.1 Drosophyllum lusitanicum
GAAACCGGGGCCCGGATTAGATCAACCGGTTTCGATCCTGTGCCACTACCGCTGAGGCGAAGCTGTTAAAAAAAAAAATCAAACTATACCCTTTTTTATTGCTAGTTTTTTACTTTTTCATAAAATAATTCTGTTTTATCCTTTAACCGTCGAGATAGTACGAGCCGGCAGAAAGTAGTTTCTTACGTTCTGGTAGAGATATGATTGTTTACATCTTAACTCCGATATCTTTGTGTATATATCGGCTGCTGGCATTGTTATATGTAAATTCCAAGAAATTGTGGTAAATTAAGATAAATTATATAACGAAATAGTTAAGGTCAATGCTATCCATCAACTTTGGATCTGTACAGTTAAATTCGGGTTTGTTATTTCAAGAGGGAAAATATTTTATGAAGAACATGTTATAGATGAATATTAAGAAATATTCTCAACCAAACGCTGGGTCTTTGGTTTAGCTATATCTGGTGTTTAAAATGATTCTTAAGGTCTTGTGTACAAGTATGTAAATTTAAGAGTAGGTTTAGATGAATGTGTGAATTCTGTTGTTTAAAAAATATTCTTAATTGAAACAATTCATGGTTTTACGCTACTTTAATTATTTTCAATAAATTTAATTGTGGCATTTATGACTAATATATTGATATCTTTTTGGACAGTACGATGGTATTTATAGACTATATATGTTTTAACAAACATGGGATAACTAGATGTATAAAGATATGGGGAAGTCATTATCGTTTAAATAAAAAGTATTTACGTTATTTTTTATATGTGAGCCAGTATAACAACAATTAAGTTAGATGCTATTAAAAAAAAGACGATTTCTTTGTTTTTTGTTATGCAAGTTAGATTCAAATCATCTTCTTGAAACAAATAAAATATTGTTTTGAGCTTATTGTCATTTCAAGTGAGCATATTCTTTTTTTGATGTTTTTATAGGTGGGCTTTTAAATTCGTGTGTTTGGAGAATGCTTTTAGAAAACTAAGAAGAAAGATGAAAAGATGAGTAATATGATGATAACGTAATAAAAATATGATTAAATAGAAAACTTAAGTTTGTTAAAAAGAAAAGCTTGTTATAATTAAAAAAAAGTATGAAAAGATACACATTTTAAAACCAAAATAGGAGAGAGAAAAAGATTAATTTATAATGAGAGGTGATATATCCTCCTACTATTTCTTCTTACTTATTATCCTACTCATAAGATAAACACAAGTGTCAAAATTAATGGTGGATGTGAGGAAAGAGAATTAGTGGATTCCACATGTCATTTCATGGTGAGTAAGAGGATGAAGCAGGAAGAAATAGTAGTAAGATATATCATTTTTCATTAATAATTGTTATGTGATGTTTGTTTTGTGACCATGACAGAATGTTGTAGTTGTACCATGAGTTTGGGTACGAATTATTCTGTTGCATGTACTTCCAAATATAATATTTGGCGCTAGCTATCAAGATTAGTCCTTTTCAAAATCTTTGTCCACATGTTTCACATCGACTTTTACTCAATAACTTATTTTAAATATTTCTATGAATTTATATATTTTATTTGTAACTAAAAATATGTAAAAATTGGTAATTTCCATATATATATATAAGGTTTATAAAAGATTAATAAGGGGATGTTTGAATATATTGATAATGTATAAGGTGTAAAAAGAAATCTGGATAACAATGCATAAAGTTTAAGAAAATGGTGAAATACTTTAATAAAATTCAACACATTGCATTTTTTATTTTTATTTTTAAAAAGTGTTAAGTTTAATTTTTTTTAAATTAATTAATTTTTAAAAAATTAATTAAGTGGAGTGGGGTCCACATTTTAAAAATAGATATGTACTTATGGTCGGGTTTAAGTGATAATATTTAGGTACAATTTGTTTTATGAAACATATGTTGTATGAAAAATAAGATGATCTCATGGTATGATGTTTGAAAAATCTTAAAAGAGACTTGGGTTTGATCCTTCAAGAGTGCAAACATTTTGGAGAACAGGGAAGTATAGAAAACGGTCACAGAAATGGTTAGGTCGTATACATCACGCTATAAAAAAGATGTTAATTATCCATATTTTTGTATCAATATTAACACACTTAAAATTGTGAAAAATTACAAATCAAGCGTGGAAAAATTAGACGTTACTAATTTCTATCAAATCTCTACAGTTGAAAGTGTCAAAATTGTAATAAAAAATCACATTAGTTAGTGTGGACAAAATAAATAAATTCACACCTCTAAGTGTGAAAATTTTGAAAATAATTCTTAACTTACAAAAGTCTACGCTTTGAAATGTGGATTTGTTTAATAATCTATTTCTTACTAAATGTACACATTTAGAAGCAGAGACTTGTAGAATCATATATACACATTTAAAAATGTAAAAGGTTTTTCTTTTTCTAACAATCTTTATTTTTTCACAATTATAAGTGTGATAATGTCTAAAATTATTACTCTTTTTATGAAGCGTGGAGAAACAACATATTTATTGTAGTGTCAGAACATAATTTGACTTTTATGGAAACCTCCTAAAGTAGGAAATTCATTTTTAGAAAACATTCATGTGCCTGCTTAATCAAACTGCATTATCAAACATAGTTTTAAAGCATATTTCATCTATTCAAGGTCCAATCTTTCTCAAGTTAAGTTCAAGTCTGCATTCAAAAGATTTGTTGAGTTATCAAATTCGGTTTAACCTTAGGTTAATACCACTAAGTTGAGCTCAGCTTGAGATCAACTCGCTTGCAGTTCTACCCCCTAAGGGGTCACACCGACAAAATCCCACATTATAGATTTCAATCAAGGACATGAAATACCAGTTTGTTGGGTCACAACTCAAAATCATCTTTTGAAAGTGGTAACTTTTACTGAATTGAGTGTATAATGTGGTGGACTAGCTAGGGGAACCAAATATGTTGGTATTAAGCGAAAAATGGAAAGATCAAAATAGATTGAAATACTTAACAATCATGCATTGTTATACTTTTACAGTCATATTTAAATACACCATTTTTGTTCAATTTAATCAAACTAATAATCATGAATGATTAATTGTGGAAAGAGAAAGATCACAGCTTAATGTGATGAACACCATGTTGGAATTTCTTTTTTAATATTCTTGATATGAGTTGACTATTTTGACCATGTTTGTGTTAATTTTGCAGTTCTTTTGATATTGTTCAACAAAGCTGCTCTTTCTTCATATAAATTTCCATGTGCCAATGTCATTACTCTTTTCCAGGTTCATCATATCCCATCACTATTCTCAATTTGACTGCAACAATTCAAACTTGATATTTTCTTTATGACGAATTCAAATTTTTAGTTTTTGATTTCTTAGTTAAATAAAGTTCAGTTGTAAACTTCCCAGCCAGAGATTGATGTCATTAGGGACTTTTCTTCTACAATGAGGGTGGTCCTTACTATTTAAAGTAATAAACTGATCAAAAAGGTACTAAAGTGCTGCTACTTCTTCTTTATGTTTGTTGTAGATGCTGTGTTCATCGGTTCTTCTTTATGCATTGAGATGTCGAAAAATCATCTCTTTCAGCGTCAATAGTGAAAACCAGATCACGAAAAACTTCCCAGTGATTTGTGTGCCATTAAACACATTGCTTACAACTCTTCCTCTAGCCATCTCATATCTGCTTTACATGGTATGTGTTATAATATCCCAATACATTTTTTCTTTTGCTAATCGATCTTTCGTTTGCTTAGTTATTATTCAACATTTCTTGTTTTGCCTATAAAAGTTGGTTTCAATGGAATCTGTCCGTGGTGTGAGCGTGCCCATGTACACAACACTTAGACGGACAACCGTGGCATTTACAATGCTTGTCGAGTATGTTTTGACGCAACAAAAGTATTCGCGTTACATCATTGGCAGGTACATTATCAAGTTCATAATACTAAATACATGAAGGAACTTCATAGGGGCAAGGGAGGAATGTGGCCTCCCAAAACTTTTTGCTCAATTTATATTTAACTTTAATTTATATAATAGATATACACAATTTTAAAGAATTCTTAAGGGTGGGCCTCTCCAAGATAAAACATTACATTTTAACCCTCCCGATAATGATACTAAATTAAAAAAGTATCCATATCTCGGCTTCACAACTTTTCTATGTCAATCAGTCTCTTTTTCAAGTCGTATATCGGCTTCACAAACCAGATAATTTATGTCATAAGTTGTTGATTAACCAACTTGATTTCAGTGTAGGGATAATCATATTTGGTGCTTTCGTAGCTGGAGCTCGGGATTTATCATTTGATTCCTATGCCTATGCCATAGTTTTCTCAGCAAACATTTGTACAGCAGTATATCTAGCTTCAATAGCACGAATAGGTAGCGCCATATTTCATTATTGACACACTCATTTTTGGGTATGTTCATGACATATAAATTATTGTTTTCGTCAGGAAAATCTAGCGGCTTGAATAGCTTTGGCCTTATGTGGTGCAATGGTAAGAACCCCTTTACCCTAAGAATAGATGGATATCTTTTGACTTTTGAATTCAAAATTACTCAATTTCAATAGACAAACATTCTTCTTTATGTTTGTGTACTTGTAACATATAGTCAGTGGTTATCAGACTGTTCTAAAGAGTTTCAAGAAATCATAAAAGGTTTTAATTCACTGTCTAGCTAGCTTCAAGAAATTTCACAAACAAAAAGGTAGGTTTTTCCCTTCTAAAGTCAAAATGTATATCTTAGCTCGAATCAAATCTACGTCTTTTTTTCTTCTTTTGGTATTGAACATGAAGTCTTGATCGCTTTGTAGGTTTGATATGTACGCCGATCTTGTTACTATGGACATGGGTTTGTGGTGATCTTAAAGTTGCAGCAAACTTCTCTCACTTGTCATCACTAGGATTTCAGGTGTAAATTTGTGTAAAACCAGTGGAATTTTACAAGTTCGTGTGAATTTTCAGTTCTTTAATTGAATCTTGGTTGATTTTTACAGGTTGTGATGATTCTATCATGTATTATGGCTTTCTTGTTGAATTACGCGGTTTTCTTGAACACAACACTAAACTCGGCCCTCACACAAACAATTTGTGGGAATTTGAAGGTGTGCAAAGTGATTTCTTTCGTGTATTTTTCTATGGATTCTATACATCCTGTGAAATATAACCTTTATGATTTGACCTTCAGAAGTCAATATATTGACTTTTTTAGGATTTAGGAAATCTATTATTTTGTTTTGCATATTGCTAATGATCGAATGATATCCTTACAGATAACTAGAAGTGCACAAAGGCTTTTTTTATGTCCCAAAAGGTCAATTATTGTTGACATTTTAAAAGTCATATGTTTGACTTCTTTAGGAAGGGATTCTATAAAGTCATGGTTTGGATTCTTACAAGTGTCCAAAAATAAACTTATCCTAGTTTGACTTTAATAAGTCAAATATTTGACTCTCTTGGGATACAGGTAATGTGGAGTTTATGCAAAGCTAGTTAATGACATCTATAACAATATTTGTAGGACCTTTTCACCATCGGACTTGGCTGGCTTCTCTTCGGTGGTCTTCCATTTGATTTGGTATATAAACACCACATTTCGAGTTGCGACTTGTTGAAGCTTTGAATGTGATTTGGTAGCTCTCGATCTTTTATACATTTTCTTGATCATTGTTTTTTGTTTTAATTAGTTGAATGTGGTTGGCCAATCTCTCGGGTTTCTTGGATCATGTATCTACGCTTTCTGCAAGATCAAAGGGTTGTAGCCGTACCAAAAACGAGCTAGACTTCATTTGTTTTTTAATCCGGTACAAGGTAAATGCATTCCTTATCTGTACATGTTAGTTTATGGGGACTAATGGTCTTCTAGTTCTGTAATCAAAAACCATAAAGGATAGTTTTTTAAGGTTAAAGTTGCTGTACGTAAAAAACGTTTTCTTTCCATTATGGTATATAAATCTTTTTTCGGTCTAATATACACATCAAATTTACAAACATTTCATTAAGCACATTAACGTTTACAAAATATGTCATTATACTAATTAATGTTTACAAGAACGTTTCATTATGCATCTTTTCGTTCCAAATTTTTACACAAATGAAACTCCTTTGAAAACATTATGGGTATATGTGAACACAAAAAAAAAAAAAAAAAAACTTCATGTACTAATGTAATGGAACATTAGAGATATGTTATTTGTGTATAACAACTTTAACCCTAATTTTTATTAAATTGCTGAATAAAGGGTCTATTTAATAAATATTGTGTATTTGAAAGAAGTGTTGTATGAATAAATGTGATTTTTTCTTTGTTCTCATGATACCGAGTATATTACACTCTTTTTGCTGAAATCGGTGTTGAATGAAAATATTAAATGATAAAAGTGATATAAATTTATGAAATACAAATAAAATATTTAATAATAATGTAAATGACAATAAAAATGAAAATAATATGAGAATAACAATAAAATTAATAATACAAATATTAACAATCAATAACTATACTAATAATATATATTAGTAATAACAGCAGTAGTAATAATATTAATATTAATACTGATAATAATATTAACATTGTTAATAACAAAACTATATTAATAAAATTAATTATTAATAATACTAAAATTAGAAATAGTCCTAACATTATGAAAATAAAACAACATCAATATTAATACAATATTAACAATGTTTTGAAATAATAAAATAATTAATAATACTAATAACAAAAATAATAAGGATAAAAATAATGATAAACAATAGTAGTAATAATAATAACAACATGTTTTTGGGTTAATTTGACGATACTCACTTACTAGTAGTAAATAACGGTAGGTAAAAAGAACTTCTTAAACTTCTCTATCAACATTTGGATTAAAAAGAATTACTAATGCATAACACATAATATATTGAAAAAAGATTAAACTACTTTTACTACACTATCATTCTACTTCGGCTCGTAAACAGGTTGACACAGATAACCTATTTGCTAAACGTATTCGTATTATATTGAACTTTTTGACATGACTAGTTAAACGGGTCATATTACTATTTTCATTATACGAACCTATCCATCCCTTTAATCCTCACATGTTATGTCAAACACCATACATATTAACACCCTGTTGAAAATAACTCCTTTTGTTTTCAAAGATTTATGAAACATTAAACTAATTAAGGTTGTTTTTGTTTGAAACAGGTTCATATTTGCTTTTCAATGATAGACAGGACAATTTTGTTTGACCAGAAATCAATTTAATTCGAAATCATAATTTTGGGAACTTCTTTGATCTGGTTGTATTTATTTGTCGTTTAATGATATGTTCAAGGATTTAGACACCCTATATATGAAACATCCTTTTGTTACAACAGATTGAAATCTTCTTAAGTCAGAACACGACTGTTCATGTTCTTTCACAACAAAAATTAGTAGGTCTTACAAAGATCGAGGTTCAATTTCCTTTAACCGAGGACAACTGCTTTTGTTGTAAGAGAACATAAATCGTCATAATTATGTAAAATTGTAAAGAATATTACTAGCCAAAATCAATAATTACCGGTACATACATTATCATAGAGGGGAACAACACCAATTGCTCCAAATCATTTTTCTAGACGGACTCCCTCTCGTATTAATCTAGAAAAACAATCGGTTTTGAATTGTATGGAATAGATCTGCCTTCAATACTTGCGAGGGGAAAGATTTCCCATTACGGACAAGAGGTGATTGGTTGTTGAACCGCTCTTCGTAGATGCAAGTGGTTGCTGATTTTGCGACGTTTTGAATTTGGAAGAAGAGCATAGACTATTTGACGACGTTGAGAAATTAACCCTTGAAACCCTGGAGTCTGCTACGGCCTACCGATGGTGTTTTTGTACGAAATATGGCAATGTGAAAATATAGTGAGGTACAAGTTAAAAAGAAGCTCTGATGGAGAGCTCAATTTGGTGTAGTGCTGCAGTAAGGATCTTATGAAAGAGGGTTATGTAGATAGGCTAGCCAATCAAGACAGATCCTGGTTGCAGTATAGTGCCTTGAACAAAAAAACCATAAAAATATTATTGAGGTCAATACTCAACAGGATAGTGCTTTATTTTTGTTAGTGGACTTGGGCCTTGGGCGGTTCATTCTTTTTTCTCAAATGGGTCAAAAGATTTGGGCCCATATTGAATGTACAAATTGAAATACAAGTCACCAATCAAACATTAGCTATGTTAAGTAATATTTGACACCCCAAAAATTACACCACAATCGTCTTAAAGTTTAAATAAATACGTTCACAAATAATAATATAGACAATTTCTATTTACAAATTTGCTTATCCGAGTTCTTCGGGGACTCGTTAAACCACTTGGATTGATTACGAGTTATGTTTTGAGCCCCTTCAGGTTGTTTCTTCTTGCGCCTACCTTGTTGTGACATACGCGCATGATAAGAGAGAATGGCGAAGTCGTTTAGGTCTTGTAATGGGCTTAGGGCCTTAACGACTTCATCCATAGAGGGTCGGGCTTTTGAGTCACGGCTCAAACAGTTATATGCTATTTGAGAGATCTTTTGGACTCCTTTGACCGAGTAGTTTAGCTCCAATCGTGGATCAACTAGTTGATAGACTTTTCGCTTGTCGGCTAGGTATGGGCGGGCCCACATAACAAGGTTTTGCTCTCCACTTGGGCGTTTTTTGTCCATTGATCTCCGACCTGTCAAGATCTCTAGAAGCACAACTCCAAAGCTATACACATCGCTCTTCGAAGTCAAATGTCCTGTGAAAATTCAAACAGAAAGATAATTAATTATACTAGTAATTATACTTGTATACCATGCATGGTTAACAGTACCCGTCATCACGTATTCGGGAGCAGCATAGCCATAAGTTCCGACAACCCTAGTCGAGACATGAGTCTTATCTCCCTGTGGTCCTGCTTTTGCTAGACCGAAATCCGAGAGCTTGGCGTTATATTCCTAACAAATGAAAAAGGAGAAAAAAAATAAAGATATATAAATCGAACTTCGTTTCGAAAATTTACAATAAACTTACGGTATCGAGCAAGATATTCGAGGTCTTGAAATCCCTATAAATAATGGGCTCCGTTCCTCCGTGAAGAAACGCGAGCCCTTTCGCTGCACCCGTCGCTATTTTTATCCGGTTCGACCATGGTAATGGTATGGTCCCTTCAAAGATTAAACATTTAGCCATGTTAATATCTTTTCTTAAGAAGAAATCTTGATTTGCATATTCGAAGAACTTACTTCTAAAGAGATGATTTTCGAGGCTTCCACGAGTCATGAACTCGTAAACTAATAGCCGTTGATCGTCTTCGATACAATATCCAATAAGCTTCACAAGGTTCGGATGATGAAGTTGTCCAAGAAAATCAACCTCTGCCTGCATATACCACCAAAAAAATCGCGGCGATACGCATTAGTTTGTTGTACGTTATGCATCAAATGTTGTACAGATCATTGGTCTGATAATTTTAAGTTTTTGAATATAACATTTGCCTTAGTGTTATATAATTAGGGGTGCAAATGAGTTGAGCTTTTATCAATTAACTCGAGTTTGAGCTTGGCTCGTTTGAGTCGAACTTTATTGAGCTCAAGTGCGAACCTTAAAAACGAGCTCGAATTTTTGACGAGTCGAGTTCGAGCTTCTAAGAGCTCGGCTCGAGTTCTTCTCAAGCTTTCCGAACGTTGTATAGTATATGTTCTTTTTATATATGAAATATCTATACATGAGGGATTAATATTAAAATGCATTAGATATGAGTACTTATTTGATAAAATCTACATTCTATAGGTACTATTTATAAAAACTAATTACGTACTAAAAATCTTTAATTTTAGATTTTATTTATATTTTGAATAATTCGGTTTTTAAATTTAATTATTTTATATGATTTCAAGCTTTTTGAGCCGAGCTCGATTTAAAAATGTACCTTCTACAAGCCGAGCTCGAGCTCAAAGTATGAAAGCTTATGAAGCTATCAAACCAAGCTCGAGCTTAACATAAAGTCCTTGAGCCGAGCTCGAGCTCAGTTTGACTCGTTTGCACCCCTAGTTATAATGTTACATGAAACCGTATAATAAACACTAACCACCCATTCCCGGTGGCCTTGAAGGCCATCGGGCTTCAAACTCTTGACTGCAACCGTGATACCTGACCCGGGTTTAGCCGGGGCGGTGCCATTTTCCTCGATCCACCCTTTAAACACAAAACCGAATCCTCCTTCACCTAATATGCTATCAGGTCTGAAGTTTCCCGTAGCCGATTTCAGTTCATGGAAACTGAATTCAAGAAGCTGACATGGTTTCTTATCCGATTGATGAAACTCTTGATTCGGGTTTGGATCCGAAGAGTCTTGTGGTTCGTTAGGAGCACACATCTCCCTATTGCTAGCGTTCAAGTAACGTGTCTCTGTTGCTAAACAAAAACAAGTCATTAGTGACGACTTTAACAATAATCGTACCCAATCCCGCCTATTTTGTATGGGTGATCATTAGTGACGAATTCATTTAATCTAAATCAGCAACCAAAAAAAGATTTTGAATCCAGACTTCAGACTAAAAGTTGACATAACCAAAAAAAGGTTGGTCAAAAGATTTTAAAGAACAATAAAAATCATTTTATTTTGCGAGATTACGAGACCCCACCGACTTTATTATTCAGCGATAAATGGTTCTATTCAACTATAATCAAACTGGTCAGTTAATCTAAATTACAAATTAACAATTTACTGGGACAAGTATACACAGAAAGTGGGAAAACAAACAAATGCAGAACAATAAGATGAATAAAATATATATAATGAAAACATCTATAGTTTTAGATGGGATGCTGATATAGTCATTTAATTAAACCAAAATTCAAAAAGATTATAATAAGCAGAAATCAAGATGATATTTGAAAATAAAATACTATAAAGATGGTAACTTTTTAAATTAAAAATGTAAGGAAATTAATTACCTGCATCATAAACAAGACTGGTTCTTGGGAAAGAAGTGGAAGAGTTTCTTCTTGATTCAACAGAGGGTCTACAAGAACCAATGCTAACACTGCGCCTTAAAACTGACCAACACCCACACTTCTTCTCCATACCCCTTTCTCTCTCTCTCTCTCTAACTCTTTTCTCTCTCTCTCACTAAGATTAATACTTTTAATCTTCTTTCATGTGGGTGTTCATGATTCAAGAAATCTTGAAATCTTATGATCAGATAGAAAGATTTACTTAAACCAATCTCCCTTTATTCTTCTTTCAAATGGATGCTTATATTTCAAGAAATCTTGAAATCATATGGAGAAAAGAAAGCTTTCTTTAAACCAATCTCCCTTTAATCTTCTCTCTCTCTCATACTAGAATTGGTGTTGTTTTTATCATGTTGGGGTTATTAAGCAAATTGTTAGGAGAGAGAGAGGGAAGGGGGGGGGTATGTTTTTAACCTACCTAGTTGTTTAATAGAAGAGATTTTAGGGAGAGATGGAGGAGTGTATGTTTGTTTGTTGGTGTTGGTTGAGTAAAAGATTGTAGAGAAGCATCAATCATGGTCATCATCACCACCATGGACATTGTGTACAAAAACAACTTTTTTGCCCACCACTTTTTTTTCCCTGTGGAGATGCCATGCCTCTCTCTCTCTCTAATTACCAAAAAGAAGCCGTGAAATGGGACAGTTTTTGGGTGATTTTAAAGGCATCCTAATTAATTACCCTTTTTTTTAATTATTCATCATTATAAAAAGAACTTTTATTTTAAGATAACCCAAACATACTCAAAAAATATGAATCAATTCAGTCCCATAACTATTGACACTTGAATGATCAACACAATCACAAACCATTTGGGATAGTTTCGTTGTTCACGGGTGATTTAAAAGACGCAACAACAATGCCTCTTTCCGTCTAGGGCAAGAGTATGAAGAATATATGAAGGTGAGAAATAGACATTCATACTCATACCAGGATAGCGAGACTGTTTCTCGAAAAATATACGACCTAAGAAGAAAAACATTTTATAAAAGTTTGTTATGTGTTATAAGGATCACAAGGCCCTGTGATAAGGATCTACTATGTGGCTTTAGTAATTATCTATCATCCCAATTAAAAATGGGAGATGAATGTGAGTCACTTATTTGTCATACACACTAAAAAGCATACATTTAAAACATAATTCCGTTGAACATATGATTGGAAAACCTAGTTAATGAGTTAGTAGAGGTATAAAAGTCATGATTAACATGTATGTTAAAATAATATTATACCCAAATCACCTACCACTAAAAATGCATAAATGGTTTGTTGCTGTGAAGGGTGTAGTAGTAAATTCAGTTTGGTGCCTTTATAATGACAAGAATTGGGCAGAGAAATGGGACAGTTGTAGGGTGATTGTAAAGAAACACTAATTACCCTTTATGATGTGATACTCCATTCCATGATTAATGTTAGGATGAATAAAGTTGGGTATGTTTTTCAAATGGGTCTCCCTTAGCTCTCTTTGAAATTATTAAATAAAAAGAGGCAGTGAATTGAATTGAAGGGATAGTTTATTAATTGGATATATGATTGTAAAGGAAAAACAGTTAAGCAATTCAAATTCTCCATCATATTCAGGAATAATTTGTCACATCTATCAAGTAAGTGTAAGTATATTTATTTGAGGATGGGAAAAGTTGTCATGCTTTTATTCCAATTTTACACTCGATACGTATGAAACGCACAAATTAAAGGGACTAATTAATAACTTGTTTAAATCGACGGTCGATCTTAAAATAAGGCTCATGCATTTTTACTACACCTTATTCGATTCAAGTAAATAATATATCATTCATTTGAGAACCTATCTTATTGTGAGTACCGCGAAAACTAATCTTAGCCGTTTATTTGGTAGATGAAATTCATGGATGGAGAGCGTAGGGGGATTGAGTGCGGCAAGGTGCATGAGATGAATTCATGGGTGGGTGATGACATTGAAGGAGGGGGAATTGGACGGCTCAGATTAGTTGTCACGATACTCGCAATAAAAATGGTTCTTAAATGATCTTTTCACTATATATATATATATTGCGAGAACCGCGAGAACCAATCTTAGCCGTTCATTTTGGATAATGAAATTTATGGATGAAGAGCGTGGGTGGATTGAGTGTGGCAAGGTGCATGTAAGGAATTCATGGGTGGGCAATCCAATTGAAGGAGGGGGAATTGGACGGTTAAGA
>JAUEJL010102068.1:0-13172 GCA_032274825.1 Drosophyllum lusitanicum
TAACGTTAGCCGTTAGTCATCTCCGTTAAATCAAGGGTAGTTTAGTCTTTTTACCATTTTTTCTAATTTTTTTAATTTAAACAATATTTAATCTTTTTTAATAAAAATATCTATAGTCTCCCCTTTTATACCCACAATCTCACTCACTCACACACACTCTCTCTCTTTGCCTCTCTCACTCTCACTTAACCCTCCTCACTCTCAAATCTCAATAACCAATGCCGCCGCCCCCCCCCTTAGCTCGTTGTATCACAAACCCATAATCCAGTCACGTATAGATACCCGCCCCGATTCGACCCACAAGATGTTCTACCTCAATTATATATCACTTACAAGGATTTATTGTTTTCTAGCTCCCTCCCTCCTTTCATTTGTCTTGTCAATCATCTTCTTTAGGTTACACTAGCCACAACACCTACCCCAACTTGCATCATATATATAAAGCCAGTCATTTTCATTAGTATATTGATAGGCCGCCTACTCGATCCCGACACCCCCGCATCTCAGAATTCATACAATTACTGTTCTCGGGTACTAATCATCATCCTTATTTCGACGTACATATGAAATTGAGAAAATTGTAATACTCGACCACGATCAGGCTAGAAATGAAATGATGTTAACGTGAATTAAGTGTGGGGTTACTTTGTTGGAGTCTTTTGACTTACTTATAAGCGAGTTGGGTAAAAAGAAAGGTGGTAGTGGTATCATAAAGAATTGCAACATTATTGCATATCACCTTCTCTCAGGAGTATAATACGGTATATGTGCGTGCTACTTTAATCATTGACTAAACCTAAACATTGGAAATTAATAATTAAAGAAAAAAAGTATGCCAAAGGGGTGGAGGGTGGGAGAGAGAAGACAAAAAAGAATTTAAAAAAAAAAAGTTTGATCATTGGTGCATTGCAGACCCTGAACACCGGCTGCCTTAAGTGCCGTGCAGTTAGCATCACATATCATTTTCCCAATATATATTTAATTGTTAAAAACGAAACCATAAAAAGAAAGGAAGAATAAGTATGATACTAAACTTGTATAACGCAACAACTGATATGATATACCTCTCGCACAGCCTTGGGGACTGCTAAGTTGTCTTTAAAATGGTTTGTGTTTTGCATTGGATCTGATGAATCTGTTAAGTTAAGTAGCTTAAGAAGCAAATATGGTATCGCATCCAGCCAATCCCCATCTAGGCCCCACTACTCATGTGGGTATCACTGCTTTTAAGAATGATTCCATCCATCACTTGAAAACAAATATGCAAATCAAAGTCATTAGTACTATACCTCAACTGCTTATTCCCAAACCATTAGTTTAACTTCAAAATACAGTTTGCAGGAAAACTACTTTATAATCATGTGTATCTCTCTGCTATGCTGGCTTTGGCCCCAGGAAACAACAATTATTTTTTACTCTCTCTCTTCCCTTCTGTAATATGCTTATTATCTCTAAGATCCTTTTTTCAACTAGCAAGTAAGTAGATAAACAGTTTGGATAAGCACTGTTAATCTGCTGTATTAAAACGTAATATGGAGAAGATCACCATCACCTTCAATCCCAGATACCGTAGTCATCTTGTTCCTTCGTTATTAGTAGTTGAGCAGAACTAGCACAGATGCTGGCTTAAGATGGTAACACAACCAGTTTTGAGTTCTAAGATAATTATAAATATAAGCAACTGGTACTGTTGATGACATCTATTTGACTAACTTACATAATGCATAATTCTCCCTTCTTCTCAGTTCATTTCTGGACCAGAAACGTCGATTTCAATCAACACATGGCATGCAACGGTTGAAATAAAAGTCGGTTTTTTCCCTTTATTTCCTTAACCGGTCCTGGTAACTTGAAGTAAGTTTGTTAATTATCCTGTAAATGAAAGAATAATACAAGAAACAGGTAAGAAGGAAGAACTTGCAGAACTCATTGATTATTTTGAATGCTATAGCATAACAGCAAGTCAATCTCAAGCAATTAAATTCCGTATGTGCTCCTTTCTAAGATGTTACGAGTAATATCTAAGGATACAAAGGAAGTACTCTTAGCAAGTAGCAACTAAAGGCCCAACCAAGCTTGGGCTTTTACACCATAGACAACAAATTTACTCTTCAAATCAATCAAGCTTTCTACTTGATCATTATATAAGTAAATCATTATATCATGTGTTTCCATATGCTGGTTTCCGAGGCCAATTTGATTGGCTGGTCGACATTTGGAAACAAACATCGTGGCATATTATCTTGTAAAAAGGGTATTAAACATAGCGGCTAGAAAGCATTTTGGAGATAAATTCAGATGCTGGAGTTACAGAAACAAAGATTTCATATATAACAACTCTGAACAAACGTACATGATTACATGTCCATGAAATATGTATTTACAATGAACATTTAAATTATCAAGCAAACCATATATATATAAGAACACACAGTATCTCACATCACACACTTGCATTCGCCCACAGCAAGGTACCCTCTCAGACAATTGCACACCAGTTCAAAGGGACTTACAATCGACATCCCATTTTATTAGTATTAGACAACATACTCGACTACTTCAAGTGAAAAACAGGCAGATATTAAATTACGTATCTATTATATACTCTGCATGCCAATAGACAACCTAACGACGAAAGCTTCGAACCTCACGTGGTTGCTCTCCCTCACTTCCTTGAAGTTTGACCAATGTGTAGACTCCGGCTCCAGCCAATGCTCCAAGTGTGGGTGCCAATAGGTATACCCATAGTACCGTGTAGTTCCCTGTTGCAACAGCTGGACCTAGTGTACGCACTGGGTTCATTGAACCACCACTTGATGGCCTGCAAGACAGATTAACAAATAATAATATGGTTTCATCAACTAGTCACACACAAGTGTATTATCATAGAGATAATTATATGAAAGCTTACCCAGCAACAAGAATGTTGAGCATAACAGTAGCTCCAACTGCAATACCCGCCAATTCTCCTACCTGAATGTAACCGTTTACCAATTACAAAAATTTATAAAAAAGAAAACACAAGAAAGCGTATGTGATGGGTTATACGTACAGCACGAGTATCAGTTGCGACAGCTGTGACAACAAACAGGAGGTTAAACGTAATGAGGAACTCAAGGGCAAAAGCTTGGCCAGTGCTAACAGAAGGAACAGTGACACCACCAGACATAAAGGGGTGGAAGACACCTTTCAGAGCAAAAGAAGCGCATATGGAAGCCGATACTTGTGCCAAGATGTATGCTGGGACTTGAGACCATGGAAAATGACGCAGTACTGCAAATGCAATCGTGAGAGACGGGTTCAAATGAGCTCCCGAGATATGCCCCGTTGACAATATTATTATCATCACAGCTAGCCCTGCAGATGCTGCATTCCCGATTAGTGTCTCTGAATTCGAGTATTTTTGGTTCACTATTGGTGCTGCTGTAGCCGCAAATATTAATATAAACGTTCCTACAAATTCTGCTCCCAACTGCATATTGGTTTAATATGTTACATGTATGAATTAATTATACATCATGATCAAACAGAGAAACCTGTAACGAGAACTTCTTGGTTATTGTGTATTATATCGATTTATATAAAATTATAAACCCCAAAGGACCCTTATCCACCTGTAAAATCAGGCCGGACCATCTTATACTAAACCCGAATTGCACAACCATGTCCTTGAATATAACCAATACATTAAGGCTGACAATCCGAGACATGAACCCGAAACCCCTGAACATGAAATGGGTTGATATGAACCCGACACGAGACTAAAATAGGTAAAAAAATGAGTTGACACAAACATGACACGGAAAAAAAAGGGTTAGGTCCAAGTAAAAACTGCTTGCTTGAAACCTGACTTTCTTAAAAAACCATTAAATAAAAATGGAAGAATATTAAAATTTAAGTAAAAGGCGGTAAATTAAAAAATAAATCAAAGTTAAAACCTAAAAATAGCGGTGAAGTGAAATTGAAATCCTCAAAAATCAAAATCTCAATTCCATTTGTCAATTGTTTGACTTGTCTTCGGACTAGAAACCCGAACTGAAACCTAAAAATAGCGGTAAGGTTATGTATTTAGTTCATTTTAATATGCATATATTCTAAAAAATGGGTCAACCTAAAACCCGACCTAAAAGTCCGATGTCAACATGAAACACAACCCGAATCGAACATGAATTAAAGTGATGCGAACTGAATCTTACACGAAATTAACTTGGTCAAAAATAGATTGACACGAAAGCGACACAACCCATTTAACCCGGGCTGGTCCGTAAATTATAAAGACACTATGTAAAGAGTAAAATATAGGCCTCTAAATACAATATTTATATATATAATCAAAATTAATAATACTGTAATTGTTATACCTAGGGGTGAGAATGGTACCGGACCGGTACCGATTTTACCGAATACCGAATTTGATTTAAAGAGGGTATCGAATACTGTACCGAATATTCATGTACGATACCGGTACTGACTACCTATTTTACCTGGTTGGTTTGGTACTAGTCCTGAATACCAAGTCCCGAGTACCGATTTAACAATATTTCAAGTACCAAGTACCGGACCGAAAACTCTAATTCGATACCGGTTCGATATTTCCGGTTCCCATGCTCACCCCTGGTTATACCAACAACAAAACACAAATGGGTCCTTTAAAATAATTTGTTATTGCTTGAGTTTGAAAGATTATAATGTGTGTAAATGCGTGTTTGTAAAAAGTTTGGGCTCCTCTTGCTCTTAGACAGGGGTCTTATACAGTCGCCTACCTGCACGTGCCAAAGAACACCCCTGTCCGAATTGCTAGTCTTACAATACATGTCATATACGAGTCTGAATTCACCAAGAAACTGATTTACAGTAAAGAATGAGAAGAGTACCTTTCGGGTGAGAGATACGTCGGGAGCAGGGAAATCGGTGAAGCAAGTGTGATGTGAACCGAATGAAGGGGCGGCAACAGGCAGGCACTTGCAACGGGGCATTGACTTGCGGTCATACGACAACGAATCAACTCTCAGAGACGTGAACAATGGACCTCCGGGAGTTCCAGGTGTCGCCGGCGCTGATACCGCCGGCGTTGGCCCATCCGCACTTTCCATTTTCATCGTTTTTGGAAAATACGTACTCTTTTTTTTTTTTTTTTGGTTTTTCAAACAGAAGAAATTGATGGATTGGCTTGAGTTACATACTGGATAGATTTTTATAAATGTTGGATTAAGGAAGAGAAATCTTGAAGATAGCCAGGCTAAACAAGTAAACTAGATGAAAGAAGTTACAGCGGCAAAATTAGAGTCATATGATAGTACTTCAAAATCTTTTTTTTCTTCCGGGGGGGAATGGGTGAAGCAGATTAAAAGAAAGGAAAATGTTGTATGATGAAGGAGGGAAAGAAGCGAATGGGCGATTGAGGTTGAAGACGATGATGGTGTGTTTAAGTATATTATGAAGATGGTTTGGTTCCAAAATGGAGCTTAAATAAAAGGAAAAAGCTGAAACTGTTTGGTGAATTGAAATGGGGTCGGTTGTGGGTCATACATGAAAAGGGAAAATATGTGACGACAATGATGAGGTCAACTCTCGTGTGAAATCATCTACCATGTCGATTTTAACCATCGCTCACATTCAAAAATTCATTTACACTTTGAATTATCACACTAATACGATTGGTTGGAAAAAAAAAAAAATTAAATGCTACGGTGCTCGTCATGAGCGATGAACCCTAGCCTAATGGATGACGGAAGGAAAAGCTGGATGACATCCACTACAAATGGTCTAACAATAGTAATATAAGTTCATTTTTTAACAAGTTAAAAAATATTTAAACATTCGAGTGGATATACAATCTTTTTTCGAACTTATTAACTTAAGCTTGTAATAACTTATTTAAAAAGTCAACCTAACAAGAACTTATAAATAAAAAAATATATTAATTCAAACAGCGTACAAGTATTAAAATCGATTTTACAGTGAAATATATAACTTTTTCTTAATATGGTAAAGTTTAGTAACTAGAAGTGAGATGCATATATACAGTAAACAATTAACGTCGATTCTGAAAAACTTCAAAGGACGAATTAAGACAAAAGGAGATATGATAACTAGTCTGAAAATAAAAAAAATGAAACCAAAATAAACATGGCACATAAGTTTTTGCAATAATGGAATCACCAACTAAACGACACCCTACTAGAAAAATAATCATACAATCGGCTGAAGAAGTGTAAAGAAAAACAACCACCTACCATCACTATATCGATTCAATAATCATGCTAATACTAGATAAGAAAAACGACACTTATTTGAAAGCTACAAATAGCACTTTAGACGGAAGCGGAGTGATTACTATTAGAACTAGTTATCGTGTGATTGATTCAATTGTTCGATGATACTTGATAAAATTGGATCTACAATCACCATCATAAGGTGGTGTAACGTTTTTATGTCAACCATGTTATGATCACCACGCCAGTGCCGGTGTGATTGCCGGTGTAAGGTTGGTCACGTCAAGGAAAATATTCTTTTTTGTTTGATGTGTTTTTAAAAGGAGTTTGTGTGATAGCATAATATAATGACGTAAGAGTTTAATTTTTAAGTAATGACTGCTATGATAAAAGAAAAAACTAATGTTATATTAGTGATGGAATGTGAAGTAATGGAGTACAAACCCCTAAGGAAAATGTTATTTCCTCCTAAATTCTTATCTTTCATCCTTCTATCCATCAAATGGTGAATTTGTAATCCACTAATTCTATTTTCACATATTCTCTCACAATTTTAACACATGTATTTATCTTATATAGATAAGTAGGAGGATACAAAACCTCTAAACCCCTAACTATGGCTAAATATCAAAATATCACTTTCAATTTAATACATATAAATTGATATGGCGCCACCACGGACATGATGACTGGAGTGATCAAACCGACATGAGAAGAATCACGGTGTTGATGGCTTGATTATAGATTTTTTGGGTGCCAAGATACAAAGTCGAGAGAGAAACAACCCTGATCGGGGTTAGCTATAAATAGCTAGTAATCACATGTTTAGCATAAGCATCAATAAAGCACATTATAACACATGGATCAACAAACAATGTTATACTATCACATAGTGGCGTGCTAGTATAGCCAAAAGGCATCGTATCTTGTGGGGTAGCTATTCTAGCTCAACGACCCTAACTGAGGAAACTAACACACCTACTGTTAGAGGTGTGCATGAGGCGGTTTTAAGCTCAAACCAAACCCAATCCGCTAATTTTAGTTGTAAGATTTTCAAACCCAATGGTTATGGTTTCTATCGGTTTCGGTTTTAGCGGGTTCTGATCGTTCGTGGTTCAGTTTCGGTTTTAAAACCGAATCCACCTTGTTTTCAACATTAATATATAATTTCTTGTACTAACCTTCAGATTTCTAACATTATATACAAATTTCAGCCACAATATCTAATTTCTAGCATTAAATTTAATGTCTAATAACATATTTCAACACTAATACCATTTTAAACTTAAATATTCACAATATAAACATATTTTATATCATATAATCATAATATAAACGTTGATCTGAAAAGCGGTAAACGATAAAAGGAATGAAAAGTTATTGACCTTAATAATTGAACCTTGAAATATTTAATGGGTTTAATTGACTTCTATTTAATAACTATAAAATAAAAAAAATATATGATATATTAAATATTAGTGGGTCGGTTTCTTAATGGGGCGATTTCTAGTTAAACCGAAACCAAACCAAACCGAACCTATCGATTTTTTTAAAATTTAAAACCGAACCAACGGTTTTGAAATGGGTTTTTCAAAATTTAACTAAACTTCATTTGAACCAAAACAGACATTTATACAAGCTAACGGAAGCAAAAGTTATTTAAATCCTCAAGGTTATACAAAAGGAGTATCCACATATTTACAACAAAAGCGGTTTTAGGTACACAAACGGGCGTTATCGTTACAAAAGAGTATTTCAAACAGTCATCAGTCAAACTGGGGCATTGCCCTTAGTGCTATCACGACCTGCAAAAAGCAGCAAACAATATCTGATAAGCTACAAGAGCTTAGTGAGAAAGCTAAAGTGTAATCATATAAGCACATGTATAATCATATACAAATGTTACACAATTCTTATGAATACAGTACTGCACCATCTTAGCACCGCCCATAAGGCTAAATGCTGCTTGTAGCCCCTACTGCACGAAGCAGCATGTTACCTTCACTTTGATCCTCTGATCAATAATACACATTGCAATGCATCACACATATTACACATATGAATCAGAGTTTAGTAAACTCACCTTGAAATTAGTTTACGTGAATAACAACGTATAAAGTTCAGACAAGCAGTCAATCACCCTCCTATACAATTAATACAGCAAAATATCACAAAACTGTAAATCTATCCTGAAATAGGACCTACACGGGTCGTGTATCCCTACACAGGCCGTGTCCCCTGCACACTACACGACCTGACCTGACCACATGGCCGGTGTTTGACGAACAACCCTACACGGGCCATGTACCTATACACGGGCCGTGTACCTCTTATGCTACACGACCATGTAACCCTACACGGCCCTGTGACCGCCTCAAGTTCTTACACGGACCGTGTATCACAACACGGGCCGTGTTAACATACATGGTCAGGCTACACGCCTTCCCAATTTCTACACGGATCGTGTACGCTATTGACTCAGCCGACTGTGTTTCCTCACAGACGCTGTTTTCCGGCCAAAAACCTTCAAAACTCAATCTTTTACCATTTCTAACACTACATAGGTGTTTTCCTACACCTCCAACAACTAAAAGCATCAAATAACAACAAGAAACATACTTTAATCCTTGATTCAACCTTTTGAATCATTTTAACCCACTAACTAAAAAATAAATCAAACAAACCATACCTTTAGCTATCTAGGATTGTTGTGGTTTTATTGGTAACTCAATTCAACTGAAATCTTTAGGGTTGTGCACGGGCATAAACCCAGACCGGACCAGTTGAGACCGGACCGGACCGGATACCCGATTATGGCAAAAAATCAGACCAAGGACCGGACCAGATGAAAACGGTCATTCTCGGACCGGTTCCGGTCAGTCTAACCGGGTTTAACAGGACCGAACCGGATATATATCTCCAAAAAATATTTTTTATATTTAATTTTTTCATTTATACATGCCTTTGCAAAAAATATATATCTAAAAAGCTTATGTTAATTAACATATAGCAATGAAAAAAAATAACTGAAAACATTTTGAAGTTTTGCTTAATTACAAATCTCAACACATGTTACTTAAATAGTAATTTCTTAGTCGGGTTATATGCGGTTGAGTAGGATCTTTTGTTTCTTTGTCGGATGAAATATCAATCTTTCCTTGCTCCGTCTTTAAAACACACAAAAACACATGAATTATAAATATATTTTACAAAACACACACATAAAGCCTAAATATAATGCCTCAAAGTTTCATATAAGTTAATAAACCATAATATATTATTTTCATTCTATATCATGCTTTCCTTTTTGTTCTATTTCACTCAACCAATAGTTTCAAATTCTATCACTCTTCCACTTAACAAAATAACTATTTGATAGGCAACATTATTTGATATATACATAAACGGAGAAGGAATTTCAAATATGGTCCAAAAATAATAGATTAGGGGATGCAATTTAATAGGATGACAATCACACATACACACACACACATATATATATATATATATCAATCATAGAAAGGAAGAAACGGGGCTAGCCGATGAAATATATATATTGAATCTTTGTTGGTTGAAACATATATATATATATATATATATATATATATATGTATATATGTCGGCTGACGTACGTGAATATATATATATATCTATGAATCTATCCGTTTATTCATTTAATTATATATATATATATATATATATATATATATCATAATGAACAGCTTCAATATATATCACAGTGAAGGGATCAATGGAAAAGAATGTTACTCTATTAAGCTTGATTTGCAAAGGTCACAAAGCAAAGCAAAGCAAAGTCTCAATCGACAAAGAGTTTTTTAAGGTTTTTTTCTTTCTTAAATGTTTGTTTATCTAAAAGCCCATAAAATCCATGGTAGCTACTAATCAGGGATTTAAAATTGTAAATTACCGAGCCGGTCTCCATTTGAACCGGTCTTTCATTCGTTCGGCCCGGTCCGGTCTGTACCGAGAAACCGAATTCCACAAAATCATAACTTGAAGACCGGACCGGTATGCCATATCCGGGTCGGTTCCGGTCGGTCTAACCGGGTTGGGCGGTTATGACTGGTTTATGCTCACCCCTAGGTTTTGCCGACATAAGGTAGAGGTGTTGACAATGACTATTGGCGGCGAAGGAACGTAAATGTTGAAGTACAATCAGCGGTGAGCGACAAGCATAAAGAAGTCATAATTAAACTGAAAGTCAAAAAACTTAAGTCAAAAGGCGAAAACCGAAAATGGTTCGATCAGTTGAAATTGAACCGTAAACCGATTCATTACTAGTTTGATTAAAATTAGTTTTGGTTGGATTTATTTGGTTTTGAATCAAATATGGAACATGCTAACCTAAAACCAGCCCAATACTTTTCATTTCCTTATACATTGTTTTGTCGTATTGATGATGTTTTCAAAGAGGCAACCTTTTCAAACTTATTTGAAAATTTATGATATGTTTTTTCAAAAATAATGAACATGGAACCAAAAAAGTTTACTACACTTGTGAAGTAAACGTTCATATTCCAGAGTGTATTGATTAAAAGAAGCATGAGATTATTATTATATTATATTATATTAAGAGACTGTATGTAATTTTTTAGAACAGTCCATCCTTATGCTATATACTATTATTTATTTTTTTATTGCTCTTTCTAAATTATTTGATAAAACTTATTTAATACTATTCCATATTTTCTTTAAAAAAAAGAGAAAAACAATTTGAGAAGAAGCGTAGCGGGTAGGGGATATTAGCAGAGAGAGAGAGAGAGAGAGACAAAGTCATTAAATGTTGGAGAAGCATGAAGTTGTGGCGTGATTCTTGGTTTTTGATTCTTTTTCACATGCTCAATTTCACCGCATCTTTCTCTCTCTACTTCTCCGCATCTTGTTTTGGGTGTTACTATTTAAACTCTTCATCTCATATACTAAATATGTCAAATCAATCAATTATAGTTCAATACATGTCATATACTCACATGGTCAAATTAGACAATCAAGAGGGTTTAAATAGTTTTACCCTTTGTTTTGCTTTTTTCATTTGCATTTGAGTGATTTGCCTTTACAATAAAAAATGTTTTTTATAACAGAAAGCGGGCTATGTGTTTGGCATATACATTGATTTCTTTTATTTATTTGTTTATATTCCTTATTTATTCAAATATTTATCATTTTCATTTTTTTTACTTATTAAGATTAAAACACGGAAGGAAAATTAATATGATGATTTTAAAATTAATATCATATCAACTATAAAACCAACTGCAGTGAAATTTAACAACCCAAGTGCACTAAAATGTATCATATTTTGAAGTTAATTGTATGAGTGGTCCTCAAGGTTTGTCAAGTTTGCATATTTAGTACTTTATTATTAAAAGTGCATGGGTGGACCTTATTTCACCAATACGTTACAATGGTGGTCTTTTCCTTAACTGGAGTTAAAATTGACCGTTAATCAAAAGACGTTTTGGTCATCTGTCTTGTTATTCTCGTTACCAAACACATTTTCCTTGTTATCACCCATTTTTATTACTCACTAAATCTAAACAGCTATTAAATTAAGAATGAAAATGAAAAAAAAAAGAATTAATACTAATAGTATTTTCAATTACTTGTTATAAAGTTGAAGTAAGACCATTGGTAGTGGGTTGTTGTTGAGCTCTTTATTGACATTTACTTCCCTCGTCATGTACCGTCGTCCACTTCGGTGCTCCTCGTTATTGGCTCATCATTCTTGAGCTCGTCGTTACAATGAAGAGCTAAATCGGCACACTTATTATTTTCTTTATTTTTTTAGTCAAACATAAAATAAAAATAGATGATAATGTAAAGGTTAGTAATGATAGTTTAGTCACCAAATAGTGTATGTTAGAAAATATAATATCATTTTCAGTTATGAATATCATAACTACAAATGGTTTAAAAGGACATTGTATGAAAGAAAGAAATTTTTCAAACCACTATACATAGTAAAAGAAGGATAAGAAGGGCTTGGGATCTGATGATCACGTGACAGCCAATTATAGCTCACGTGATTGTTGACAAAAGTCATCCAACCAAAAGAATAGGGGAACCATAAAATCATGCATGGAAAGTGCAAAACGATTCTATCGAAATAACTCTTGAAACGAGAAAGATTTAAACTCTATCACGTGTTCGATTTTAGTATTTATATTGTTTTATGAGTGGATATATAATTTACTGTTTACTCTAATTTATCTTTCAACTTATAAAATTAACATAATAATTAAAATTAATACAGGAGATGAAAAAAAAGAATCAATAAGTTAAACATATTATTTTTTAACAAGTATGAGAATGAAGTAGGAAAAATAATAAAATGATATATCATTTTTCTTGTTTTAAATGATACATACATACTTAAAATTTCAAAGTAAATCTTCATATTTAAACATAAAATAGCTTCAGATAACCTAAAAAAAATCTAATTAAAATTAGCTGGTTGACTTAAGTAACACATTTAACTCTTAGACTGTATTTGGTTGGAAACTCTAGAAATGAAGGAAAGAGTATATATGCGCATAATTAGGAATGAAAATTGAAATTAGCATTAATTTTTTTTTTAGTTCAACAAAGAATATATATATATATATGAAAAATGTTCAATATAGTTTATACTTAATTCATAGTCCTAAGGGACTAATTTTAGTCTTTGAATCAATGACATTAATGGTCCAGATTGCATTTTAAAAGTTTGGAAGAAGTGACATTTTCGTAATTCACATGTGATGTGTAACACCGTAATTTTGACCTAAATTTTTCATTTTAAAACATAGCGGAAGCGATATCATAAGCTAAAAATATTTACAACTGAATATATACAAACAGTTTTCCGAGTCAACCATATTTCAAAATATCAGTGTTACAAAAACTACGGCTCATCACAAATGAATTATCAGAGGGCCAGTCAATTACTCCCCAAGC
>JAUEJL010102079.1:0-25463 GCA_032274825.1 Drosophyllum lusitanicum
GATTTAGTAGATGTGGAACTCTGATTTTGAGAAATAGTCCTTAGATGTTTGAAATTTGTGTTTGGGCTAACTTTAGAAGACCTTATTTGTTTTTCCCCTCCCGTTAAGAGCTTAATAACACCCCCTTTCCAAAACAAGAAAAAGAAAAAAGAGAAGAAGAAAAGGAAGTAACCAAAAAAAATTCCAGTACTTGCAGAATCATATGTGTCTGATTTATAGTAGTGTCTATGTTGGATTATATATGTTTCATAAATTAATTGGTTACTGTATACACAGATATTGTGGGTATATCAGTATATGTTTTAATTGAAGTTTAATTATAAGAATCTAAAATTTGATGGTCGACATTTTATTATGACGAATGTATGCACATAGTTAAGTTTGAGTGATTAACTATTATATTGTTTCTTGGGTGCATAAGTGCATTCTTAGGAACAATGAAGCCAACCAACTGGAATCCAACAAAACTAATTTAGAGTACCTCATAATACATCCAGGAGCATTTAATGTGGAGTAGTATGTAATATGCATGCTTGACGTAGGTTTTAGAACTTGGTTGCCTATAGTAGTGTTAATTTGGGGTTTATTGCACAAGTGGATTTGGGGTGTATGCTTGCACTTGTTTTTCACCTTTTCATTTTGAACCCTAAAGCAATTGCATAATGGAGTTTACATTGATGACTTGATGTAAGTGAAGTCATTTGGTTTAAATTAAGCTTTGCATAATTGAGTTCTGTTATATACCTACATGGCAGGTGTTTGATATTGCAGCCTAATGATAGTTGCTTTTACAATCACTTAGTAGTTAGAAACTAGGTAAGAGAGAGAAGATATGGACGTTTCATGTAGTTTCCAGATTCGTGGTTGTCAAGGTACTAGTCTTGTAACATTTGAGCAGCTGAACTTGCAGTCAAGATTTGGCTATAATTTCCTTGGCAATTCAAGGTATATGTCAAAAGTTGGCTCTAGACAGAAATTAATCACTTCTAGTAATCATCGTTTCATTTCAAATAAAATTGCTAAAGTTGAAATGGATACTTGTTTGAGGAGTTCCAGAAACCCGTGTTATTCAATTTGTATACTTAAGGCATCAAGAAGAAATCTTAAAACAGCTTGCCAAGGAAATGATTCGATCACATTTGTAAATGGGAATGGAAGGGATTTAGAATCTGCCGAGATAAAAAATGGAGAGAATTCAAAAGAGGGACCTAGTAGTCCAGAGAAGAAGAATGGTTCGAAGGACAAGGGTGAAGAGACAGAAGCTGAGGCCCCTACTTTGGATGAGTTAAAAGAGTTGTTGCAGAAAGCACTTAAAGAATTAGAGATAGCACAACTCAATAGTACCATGTTTGAGGATAAGGCTCAGAGGATATCAGAAGCAGCAATAGCTTTGAAGGATGAAGCTTTAAAAGCATGGGATAATGTAAACTTGGCATTGATTGCTATTGAAGATATTGTAAAAGAAGAAGATCCCACAAAAGAAGCTATTCAGAGAGCGAAGATGGCCCTTTCTCTGGCTGAGGCCAGGCATAAGGTGGCTCTTGACTCACTAGAAGCTGCAAAAGCTAGTAGCTCTTCAGACTTTAGTGAAGATGAGAATTTGAATTTATTGAAAGAGGAGGAAGCTCTGTTAGCTGCTCAGAAGGATATGAAGGAGTGTCAGGCGAACTTGGAAAATTGTGAGAAAGCATTAATTCGGTTGCAGAACAGAAAAGATGAGTTGCAAAGAGAAGTTGTTATGCTGAATGAACTAGCGGAGAAGGCACAACTAAATGCTGTAAAAGCCGACGAAGATGTCGCAAATGTAATGATTTTAGCAGAGGAAGCTGTTGCTTTTGAAGTCGAGACTATGAAACGTGTTAATGATGCTGAGATTGCATTGCAGAAAGCTGAGAAAAATTTTGCTATCTCTCTTTTGGATAGTTCTGAAACTTCACCATCTACAGATGGAGAAACACTTGGTGACGAAAATGCCATCGAAGTGAATTCATTTGAAAGCATTGATGACAGAGACACAGATGATGGGCCAATTGAGGGTTCTTTGAGCGAGCCCAAACAAGACAACGAGTTAAACATTGTAGGTCAAATGTCTGAAGAATCTAGATTTTCTGATGATAATGACCAAGAGAATGGACAAATGCCCTATGAAACTGATGCTGAAATGACGAAGATTGGGGTTCAAATAAAAAAGCCAGAAACACAGAAGGATTACGCAAAGGATAGTTCACCTTCAAGTAACCCAAAAGTATTGAAGAAATCATCTCGTTTTTTTTCTGCATCATTTTTCTCGTTGGAGGGAGATGGTACTGAGTTTACACCAGCTGCAGTTTTTCAGGAGCTTAGTGACTATGCAAGAAAGCATTTACCTAAGCTGTTACTTGGGTCTTTGCTTGTTGGAGCAAGGTATAATTTTTATTTTTTATAGTTAACTTTTTTAAAGGGGAAAAAATGACAGAAGCAGCAATGTTTATTATCATAGACAACTTCTCAACTACTAATTAGTAGAATACTGATGCCCATATGTATTTGACAGTTTTGCTTTCTATGCTAAACGAGAAGAACGAATTGGTAAACTGTTTCAGCAACCAAACCTAGTCACCACTAGCATCGATGAAGTCTCATCCAATGCTGCGCCCTTGGTCAGACAGATTAAGAAATTACCTAAAAGGCTTACAAAGCTAATTGAGATGCTTCCACACCAAGAAGTTCGTCGTTCCCTGCGCACCTTGTAATTTGTCTGTGTTGGTCTCTATGGTTAAGATTTCTGCTCCTTATGACATGTTTAATTTCTGCAGGTTAATGAGGAAGAAGCTTCTCTTTTTGACATGTTATGGTTGTTGCTCGGAAGTGTTATCTTTGTGCCTATATTTCAGAAACTTCCTGGAGGTACATACTAGCTAAGTTATGGGGTATAGAATGTTACGAAGTTACCATATTGGTCACTTTTTGCTATAGTTATAATATGTTTCTCTTCTAAAATCTTTTATGCACAAATCTTCTTAATTAACATTTCTAAGTTTTAAAGATTCTTGTCTTATCACTTATGGTAGTTTTCTGTTCTGTTACGTGTATAGGAAGTCCTGTTCTTGGATATCTGACAGCTGGCATCTTGATTGGGCCTTATGGTCTCTCGATTATTCGTAATGTTCATGCAACAAAAGCAATAGCCGAATTTGGAGTTGTTTTCCTTCTTTTTAATATTGGCCTCGAGGTTAATAAACAAGTCTAATTTAAGATTTTTCCTACGTATTACATTCCTATCAGAAGAGAGTTGAAACTTGAAACTTGTATGCTGTTTACAGCTTTCTGTTGAAAGGCTGAGTTCCATGAAGAAATATGTTTTTGGACTGGGTTCAGCTCAGGTAACTGCAAATATCTAGCTGAAGCATACTAACAAACCTGCATAGCATTTTTTGTGTTGCTAAACCTTTGTTGGTGACACAGGTGTTGGTGACAGCTGTTGCGGTTGGCTTAATTGCCCATTTTGTCTGCGGACAGCTAGGACCCGCTGCAATTGTCATTGGTAATGGTCTGGCACTGTCTTCTACAGCAGTTGTCCTGCAGGTAATCATCAATTGCAAAAAAATGAGTACTTGCAGATATTGTTTAGTTTTATACATGATGATACTGTGCTACTCAATCATATAACCAATACCTGTAAACTCCCTCTGTTTTAGTGTTTTTAATGCGCTTAAAAACAAAATAAAAGAAAAGTAGGCTCGTTTCATTAAGAAGGTTCTTGTTTCCCTCGAGTCTAAAGCTTATGCATGCAGTTGCTCGTTAGAAAACTGTCTGAAGTGCGGGTACAAGTGTCACCTAACAGGCAGGTGATACAATATTTTTTAAACATCTTATAAAGACACTGCTAAAGATTAGTGTGTAGTTTTGGAGTTGGGAGGGGTCATCTATGAATTGCAGCCTGCTCAATGTATGGCCTATGCTAGATTCTTTGCAAACTAGAATGATTGAGATACTTATCCACATACTAACATGTCATCATACCCACTAACCTTTTTAACTTTTGCTTTACAGAACTTGTCTTTATGTTTTTTGTAGACCTAAAGCCCAATCAAGATGCCAGCTGTCAAATGCCTTTTTTTTAATTCTACAGAACTTCCTTTCTCACTGTTGGTTGACAATCAAGTTTATACACATTATTTTTGTGCAGGTATTGCAGGAGCGAGGGGAGAGCACATCACGTCATGGACGAGCAACATTTTCTGTTTTACTATTCCAGGTTTCCTGCGGTCTCTTGCTTCCTTTTGTCTTCCCTGTTTCTGTCTCCACCCTCCCTATCTCTGTCTCTCATTGTCTTGTTTGGTGGTTGGTTGAGTGACTATGTGAACCAAGTAAGCAATAGTTTGTTAGTTATGAAGACACTGTGATTCTTAATTAGTCGTTTTATGCCACAATAGATGCAACTGATGGTTTTGCTTCAATACCTATATTTCATCACATTAAGTGAAATTGGGGAGAGTTCAAAGTTTTTATTTATAGACTATTCGGGACCTGTGTACATGCATTTAAGTGATATGTAAATACGTTTAAGTTTGAAAAAACTTTCCCAAATGAACATTGCATCTAATCACTAATCAGATATCCTAATTCCCAAGATAGTATTTATTAAATATACAGTTGAGGGAGATAGTCTTTTCTGAATTAATGGCTATCAAATTACTAAATTCAATCCTTTTAATTTTGGTGAAGACTCTAATTATCTGATCCCCTGGTTGAACATGATAGCTGCCTCTCTGGTGTCTATCTAATTATCAAAAAAATCATTGCAGTGTCCAACCTATGGGTTGCAGCCTGACTTCTAGACATGCTTGAGTCAGTTAAATATGTGTATGGAGACATGATATTAGACGAGTTTAACCATTGTCATGTTTGGTTCTAGAAGGCAACAGTGGTGCACCAAGGCCTCTCGTTCTTGTGAGGGTTTGGGTGCGAATTTCAAATACACAGTCATTGCTTTGCATTTTGCAAAGACCTCCATGATTTGGCCTAATGACCTCCCTTTTAAAGTGCTTTCTTCAGTTTAACCTTACTAATGTGTAATTTCATTTCTTAAGAGAGCAATCCTGCTCTTTCAACCTTTTATTGTGTTTTTTTTTCCTTCTTCCTAAGTTTGACTGCTGATTGTCTTTTCTTCTATCAGGATCTTGCTGTTGTTGTTTTGTTGATTCTCATACCTCTTATTTCACCGAATTCATCCAAAGGAGGGGTAAGAATGTTCATTACTATGTAGTTTATTCTTTGACATCATCACTTTTATATCTTTTACCAATGGTCTTCCTCTTGTTTGCGTTCTTAATGAGTTTAAGTGAGTTGGTAACTTCACCTCATAGTTGTAAATTCTCATGTTCTTTGATCTGAAAATTGTGTGTCATAAAGTTGCAGCTTGCTTTATTAATATGCCATCTTTTTTACTTGTTCAGATTGGCTTCTTTGCAATTGCTGAAGCTCTTGGATTGGCTGCCGTAAAGGCAATTGTTGCTATCAGTGCCATTATTGCTGGAGGACGGTTGGTAAGTCCTCTACATTTTCTGAAATCAGTGGCTGGCTTCTTGAAGCACCCCGGGTGGCCTAACCAACGTGGCGATTGTTCCGTAGAAGACTGAAGTTTACGGAAAAATTGTCTTTGTGCATACTAGCAACAGACTCACCTACTTTAACCAATGATGGCAATGTACTTTAATATATCAGAAATAGCAATATACTTTTATGTTTTATTTATCATAGCAATCACAGGTGATTACGTTGCTATTATTGGTAAAAAACAAAAGTATGTTGCTATGCTGGTAAAAGTTGAAAAAATGTTAATTTCTGGCAATTTCAAAGCACGTTGCAAACTTGCAGATTTTGGTGAAAGTGTGAATGTACGTAGCTAAATTGCTCAATTGACTCGTTACATAATACGAATGTATCCTTAAAGTTAACCTGTTATATACTCAAGTCACTAGGATAATACTGTTAGAAAGATCCATGAAGTACATTATTATAATTTTTTATGCATTTTCTGTCACTTAGCTCTTACTCGTGCTGAATGCAGCTGCTTCGCCCAATTTACAAGCAAATTGCAGAGATGCAAAATGCGGAAATATTTTCTGCAAATACTCTTCTGGTTATTCTTGGTACTAGTCTACTTACTGCCCGTGTAAGTGGACTTCCGTTTTTTGTCACTATTGGAATCATTACAGTATTATTAAATCCTTTCTCTCCATTTTATATGCAACAGGCTGGCCTTTCAATGGCACTTGGAGCATTTCTGGCTGGTTTGCTACTTGCAGAAACTGAATTCTCTTTGCAAGTCGAATCAGATATTGCTCCATATCGTGGCCTTCTATTAGGTCTCTTTTTCATGACGGTATGCCTCATAATCTTGATTTCTCTAATGTGCTTATGTTTACTGGCCATCCGGTATATAGCAGCCTTTGCTTATGTGATAAAAATAATCTTTATATCACAAAACTTTACTGTATTCTTCCTTTGCTTCAGTGGCTTCACGCACTCTGTATATACAGCAGGGATAGTTACAGTAATGACAACATTCTGTTTCTCAGGTTGGAATGTCGATTGATCCAAAACTTCTTGTCTCAAACTTTCCTGTTATTATGGGGTCATTAGGACTTCTAATTGCTGGGAAGACCATAATGGTAACTGCAGTTGGTAGACTTTTTGGTGTCTCGTTAATATCTGCAATTAGAGTTGGTCTTTTACTTGCACCTGGTGGAGAATTTGCGTTTGTTGCATTTGGTGAAGCTGTCAATCAGGTGAGCCTCAGCTAACTAAGTTGTTCACCAGTTCTTTTATTCCATGTTCTATGCCTTCATTTTTAAGTAGTTGAAAATAATGTGTGTTGCTCATAGGTACTTCGAATTGTGTCCTTTTCAGGGTATAATGACTCCTCAGTTATCTTCGTTGCTGTTTCTTGTGGTAGGGATCTCAATGGCCCTCACACCATGGTTAGCTGCTGGGGGCCAGTTAATAGCATCTCGTTTTGATCAGCATGATGTCCGTAGTTTATTACCTGATGAGAGTGAGGTAATATTCCTTACATGCGTAAATTATGCTGTTATTCACTTCCCCAGTGCCATATTAAGATTTAATTTGTGATTCATAGCATCGAAATATTTTCTTTTTCATTAGCATAATATAATGTGTTTATGCTGTGCTTGGTTCCTCTCTTAACAAAAATATTAATGAACCAAATAATTTACATAAACAAAGAAGCATATTTTGCATGATACAAACAGTCAGCATACATGTATATTGGTCCTTTCACAATTTGGAACCAATACCGTATATTTGTGGCCTGATTCTCATATTTCTTTGAACTTCTTCCAGACAGATGATTTACAGGATCACATCATTATATGTGGGTTTGGACGTGTTGGCCAGGTGTAGCACAATCGTCAATTAGTAAATTCTGTTTTATTATATGGTATGTAAAGCGGTAGGTTCTTTAACTTGTATTTCCAATTTTCTTTTTGTTTCAGATCATCGCCCAGCTTCTTTCTGAAAGGCTGATTCCATTTGTTGCTCTTGATGTGAGGAGGTATGAATTTGATTATTACTCGAATTTCATTTAATTAATCTCCAATGGGCGAGCCATGAAGCAATTGCATAATAGTGGATTTCATCTACTTCTCTCTAGAATGAGTTAAGAATATAACAAAACTGCTGACATCTAATATATTCATGATGCAAGTGATCGAGTGGCAGTGGGACGAGCTCTTGACCTTCCTGTATATTTTGGCGATGCTGGTAGTCGAGAGGTGAAGCTATATGTGATTTTAAGTAAAACATGAAACCTGAAAACTCAAACTGCGAACCCATTTTCTACTTCCCTTGAAATTTTTAGGTGCTGCATAAAATTGGTGCTCATAGAGCCTGTGCTGCAGCAGTAACTTTAGATTCACCTGGTGCAAATTATAGAACCGTTTGGGCTCTCAGCAAGTATTTCCCGAATGTGAAGACTTTTGTGCGCGCTCATGATGTTGATCATGGACTCAACTTGGAGAAGGCTGGGGCTACAGCGGTATTTTTACTATATCCACTTACATTTAATCAAAAGTAAACAATTTGTTGAATAGCGGGAGGTTTAATCACTCTGTTTTCGGGACTTAGTTCTATTATCTCTCTTTTCCTTTTAACTATGTTTTACTTGCAGAGTTGCAGGTCAATCTTTGCTGTGTATAAAATTTTACATGCCATTAATAGTTCCTTCGACTTTTGAGTAAATAAAAATGTATTGCAGGTTGTGCCAGAGACCTTGGAACCAAGTTTACAGTTGGCATCTGCTGTTCTTGCACAAGTAAGTAATTTACAATCAGTTGAACAATCATATCTTATTTGTTTGTTGGTTTTTGCCATATGCTGGTAATGTTATTATATAACCAACAGAATTTATGAACAATCATATAAATGGTTTGTTTGATAGGCTAAGTTGCCAATGTCGGAGATAGCAGCCACTATCAACGAGTTCAGATCCCGTCATCTATCAGAGCTTACTGAGGTATCAAATCTTACTGTGTACCACAAATACAGGTAGCAGAATGATTAGGCTAGGCGGGATGGGTAATGGGTAGAAATGGTTTGTACAAGTTTGGTTGACTAAAACATTCTCATCCAAAATTAAAAACTTAATTATAAATAGTTAGTATGCTTGATATGATTAAAAATTGTTTATTTCCAAAAAAATCTAAATTTTCAAATAAAATGATTTAGGAGGTTTTATACTATGCTTAAAAAACACAAGTTGACCTGTTTGACCCATTTCCTTTTAAATATGAATATGGTATAAATAGTAAGTTCAAGTTTCTTAAAACTAAGAGATTAAAACATTGAACGAAATGATTTATAATATGGTATAAATAACCCTAGTCTATCAAATTATAAGTTTATGAGTAGAAATTGGACTATAACCTTTGATGATGCAATATGCAGCTGTCGGAAACAAGCGGAAGTTCTCTTGGTTACGGTTACTCACGGATGATGTCAAAACCTAAATCATCTTCGGATCCTGATGATAACCAAGTCAGTGAAGGAACGCTTGCAATATAAACTACCCCCATAAAAACACAAAAAAAAAAAAAGGAAAAAGAGAAGAAAGATACAAGAATAAAACGGATTTTAAAGGAGTGGATTTCAATTTATCGCCATTCCAGTACAAATTGTACATAAACATACAGCTGAAAAGGAAGACTTCAGTTGAATTCATTCTTCATTGATTCATGCTACACCCTTCTTTAATAACTTTTTTTTCTTTTAATTCCTTTTAACCATTATTTACTTGCATTGCAGGACCATATTTTGTCGTTAAAATTTTCGTTCTTTCATGCTCAATTTAGATTTTGATTTTTTTTTTCACAGTTATTCCGTACATGTCAATTTGGGATGTCAAAATGAATCTTCGAAAATGTTTTTGACGATTTTCATCACTGCTTTCAAGGATTGTTTTACTCTTTACATGATTGTAGTCAGGGTCACAAGATTCTACTCGATCAAAGTTTAAACATAAAAACATTAGTACAATTCAACGAATAGAGATTTATAATATTAATTAGATTATTATAAATGTAGATTTTTATGAAATGTACTTTTATATGTTACTTATTCTTGAGTTGTATTCAATAAAGTCTATTTAAAAAACATAGTCCTAAAATTTTAATATTCAATCACAGGTGATTCAGTATACAATTACATGTGATTTGTAAAAGCATCAAATGTGAATTACGAAAATACCAGTCCGCCAAAAATTTTAAAATGCAATCTGGACCATTGATGCCATTGATCCAAAGGCTAAAATTATTCTCTTAAGACTATGAATTAAGTATGGACTATATTGAACATTCTTCTATATTTTAATATTGACAGGTAATTTTATTTTATTCTTACATGAAACTCAGATGAATGCATGAACCAACACGATGAATGTATGAAGTATTTATACGAACGATTTATGATTTCTGAAAAGTGTAGACCTGGTTTTTTTAGTAGAACTCAAAATCCTGATCGCCCATCGATTCATACCAACAATTCACTGTAGTTGATTTGTACGAAAAAGGGTTTAAAGTCGATTCATACGAACGGAACAGGAACTTGAATCGATGATAATAAAATTCAAACCGAACAATCGATGAATCATAAATTCGAACTCAAGAAAAGTCACTACATTGATAAGTTCAAGAAACCCTAAATTTGAGTTAGCTAAATTGATGTTTTGAAACCACATTGCAAATAAAATAATGGTTAAAACACGATGACTTGCTAGTAATACTAGAATGATTATTAAATGGTAGATTTTAAAACTTCAATACATTAAATGGTAGTTTTTAAAGTTAAATACAAACAATAACAAACTATGACAACTTCGATATATTTTCAAAACTAAACCCTTTTATATATCACCAAATATACAATTCGTAATCATTTATAATAGATGATAGAACAAACGGAAAAGCAAAAATCTACCCGAAATCCGAATCAAAACAAAACCATACCGAGATTCTACCTGACAAATATAAAAAATAACAACAGCTAGATTGAAAACCACATGAGACCGCTAGATCGAACCGAACCGGGACCGCAAATATCACGTATAATATGTTCATCAAAAGGGCCTAGATTTTTTTGAACAATCCCTTAGTTAGACTTCGTAGGATATTTGTTTGTTCCTTGGCGTGAGGGAGTTGTGTTTACCCTATAATCCAAGCTACAATTACAACCCTGCCATTCTTTCCCTGTCATAACGAACCCGTACCCAAAGCAAAGCGGCGCTCTCGACCTTTCCGTGCGGCTGCTAACATCTTGCACCGGCGGCAATGGGTGTACCGGCGTTTTACCGATGGCTAGCAGAGAAATACCCAATGGTCATTGTAGATGTTATAGAAGAAGAACCTGTGGAAATTGGCGGCATTAAAATTCCTGTTGACACAAGTAAACCTAACCCTAATCAAATTGAGTATGACAATCTCTATCTCGATATGAACGGAATTATTCATCCCTGTTTTCATCCCGAAGACCGGGTACGAATCCCCCCTATCTATCCCTCTCTTGATATCGCTATCTTTATCTCTATCTCTCTACGTGTGTGTATGTAATATTATAATAACTTGCTTGTGTGATTATGTGTGAATTTCTATTGCTATTTTTCGATCAATTATTAGGTAAAAATAAATTGGGAGGGTGTTGCGAGCTTATATGATTATAGAGAAATGACATAGAGCTAGCATTTATGTCCTGATTGTAAGTACTTGTTCAGATAAAGGAATTTGATGCTGGAAAAATGTTACAGTGACCTACCAAGGAAACTTATCTTCCAGATCCTTGACATGGGATAATGGAAGAATATTCCTCTTCTGTGTTAGAGTCTGTCCATTGAACAAAATGGCTGGTTTTTTGATTGCTTCACATGATTGGATGTGCTTATGCATTTTACTTCATGACTTTTTGTGTAGCCAAATTACTTCACTAGATTATTAAAAGAGCGCATGTAATATATTAGAGGTTATAAAAGATGTCATAGTTCAATAAGTTGTTCAACTAATATATACTTCTTGAACATTCATTTACACTTTAGTAAATGAACGGCTACTTCTTCTCCGTATTGTCGAGTTGTTTATTACCATAAACATGAACAACCCAACACCATTTCATTTGTTATTTGTAAATATTACCATGGAACATTTCCAGGAAGGAAGAATGGAAAGAAATCATTATGATCACCCATTGACAATTTGACTTCCTGGAGTTTTGTGTTCCATTTTCATTGAGCAAAACCCACATATTGATGATTGTCACACATCATCTTGTCCATCTAGACTTTTGTCCCTAAACTCTATTTCTTTCTATAAGTTTCACCCTCAACATTCATTACATATCAATAAGGTTAATGAAACATGCAAGCACATCATGTGCATAATTTCTATTCATTATGAGCTTTTTCGAGAAATAAAAACCAACCACTAGGTGGTGGCTTGAAATCATCTTGACGCTTCAGAATATCTTTATTTTGGATCAATGAAGGGATTGACACGCTCTGCTTCATCAACGTTGGTTCCAATTATGCACGAGGAAATGATAGCTCTTCAAGAACAACACATCATATTTAGTTGACTTTTGGAAGGTGTTTGAGGGGTGTGAGCTACATTGTAAGGTTAAATCTAGGGTTTATTCCATGTGAAAAGTAAAAACACGTGTTGTCAAAGATTTATTAAATTAGTTTTTTTACTAGTGTTATTTATTTTATCTCGTACTCCTGCACCCCTTGAAGTATTGTCTTTGACTCTTTGTCTTATGTTTCTATGCACATCAGTTTGTTTAATATTATGCTCACATCCTTAAACGAAAGGAACTGCTAAATTTGACAATTTTCATGCATGCAGCCTTCTCCAACCTCTTTTAATGAGGTGTTTCAATGCATGTTTGACTACATAGATCGCCTTTTTGTGATGGTGCGACCACGGAAACTGCTTTACATGGCTATTGGTGGGTAGTGGTCCTGAAAATTCCTTGTGATACTATTTTTAAACCTGAAAAAAGTTATTGCACATCTTGCAATTCTTAAGATATCTGAAATTTCTTGTAGATGGTGTTGCTCCCAGGGCAAAAATGAATCAACAGCGCTCTAGACGGTTTAGGGCAGCCAAAGATGCAGCAGATGCAGTACGTATGTCTTACATGTTACCCATGCAGGGTTTTTTCACTTCAGATCTTGTGTTTACTAACATTTTTGACTTTGACTTTGACTTCTAGGCAGCTGAAGAGGAGAGGCTAAGGGAGGAGTTTGAGAGGGAAGGAAGAAAGCTTCCTCCTAAACAAGAATCTCAAACTTTTGACTCTAATGTTATCACCCCTGGGACTGAGTTTATGGCAGTTTTGTCGGTTGCTCTGCAGTATTATGTTCACCAAAGATTAAACAATGATCCTGGATGGAAACCCATAAAGGTAATTTTTCACAGTAAAACTTCACTCAGGTTCTCTTGACTAGAGATGGCAAAATGGGTAGGGTAGGGGGAGTAACAGGTCAAACTTGAAAATTTTTTACACAGGTCAGATTGGGTTGGCTTGAACACTTTTTGTTGAAAAATGAGTTTTTTTTAATAGAATAACTAGTTTCCCCAATGTGATGACAAAAGTTATGCTTTTTCAATAATAATATATTTTTTATAAAATGGCTAGGGGGTTTTATATAGCGTACTTTGGGTGAGTTTCAACGCGTTTGGGCTGTTTCTTTTTTAGTAATCTTTTGTTACTTTGCTCGTTACAGATATAACATCTCCTAAATTGACATTGCACAACAAAACTGCTTTAACTTGTCATGTTGATTCCACTTTTTTTTGAAGGTTATCCTTTCCGATGCTAATGTTCCTGGTGAAGGGGAACATAAGATAATGTCGTACATTCGTCTTCAAAGGAATCTTCCTGGTTTTGATCCTAACACACGCCATTGTTTATATGGTTTGGTATTGTTTATCTATAAACCATTTATCTTCTTCAGATTTTACTATTCTTTTCTCCCCTTTTTTCATTATATTTATCAGTGCTTTGTATCTGTAATTGTGTCAAACTACAGGATGCTGATCTGATTATGTTGGCTTTGGCTACCCATGAAGTTCATTTTTCAATACTTAGAGAGGTATATCCTCACAAACCATAAGATAATGTCGTACATTCGTCTTCAAAGGAATCTTCCTGGTTTTGATCCTTGGTTAAGTGGCAAATTAATTATTTCAAATAGCCAAATAACATAGTTGGTATTATTAGTGTGTAATGATTAATGAACATTTAATTTATGTTTTTTTTCACGGCTATGTTTCAGGTTGTATACACTCCAGGACAACAAGACAAGTGTTTTATTTGTGGTCAAATAGGTCATTTAGCAGCAGCTTGTGAAGGAAAGGCAAAGAGGAAAGCTGGAGAATTTGATGAAAAAGGAGACGCTGTAGCGGTGCCTAAGAAACCATACCAGGTAGCTGTCAAATGAAAGCTTATTCAATTAATTGTTTACTTTCTTGGAAGGCTGTTTATTTCATAAACGATTGTTTTCTTATATTGTCTCAAAACATGTTTATGCTTTGCAGTTTCTCAACATATGGACTCTTAGAGAGTACCTTGAATATGAGATGAGAATTCCTAATCCTCCTTCTAAGATTGATTTTGAGAGAATAGTTGATGATTTTATCTTCATGTGTTTCTTTGTCGGGAACGACTTTCTACCACATATGCCAACATTGGAGATACGTGAGGTACATTTCCAACTTATTTGCAAGTGGTACATTAGTTATTTAAACTGGCTGTTCTATTTGACTAGTAATGATAATAGCCTTTAGCCTAGCGGTTTCAAGGGGTGATTAAGGTGTTCCTCCCTCTACGAGGTTGAGGGTGCAAGTCCCGTTGTGTACATAAGTGTAGTTTAGGTGGGTGGGTGTGTTTGTCGTAAAAAAAAAGAATATTCGAATATTCATGTTCACTGATCTATCTTCTGCTCGATTAAATCTTCATTCTTCATTATTTTCTGTAGGGTGCAATAAATTTGCTATTAGCTGTTTATAAAAAGGAATTTAGGGCTTTGAATGGGTATCTGACTGATGGAAGCAAGGTGACTATCTTTTGTTATACGTTTATGTGAGGTGGTTTCCACCACTAAGTCACTAAGTATTTTGATACTCAACTATTGTTTGTTGCTTCTCTTTTTTATTCACTCCCAGCCAGACCTTAGCAGAGTGGAGCAATTTATTCAGGCTGTGGGATCCTACGAAGATAAAATTTTTCAGAAAAGAGCCCGCCTGCATCAGGTTAATGAACACACACACAGACATTTTATTATCTATTTGAAGAGTTAAAAGCGTAGTAATAATTTTTGTTGTTCAGAGACAAGCTGAAAGGATAAAACGTGACAAAGCTCAAGCCAAATCTCAAGCAATAAGAGGAGATGATGCTGGACCACAAATGGAACCTGAATCATTAGTTGCGGTTGGCCGGTTTCAGGGCTCACGTCTTGCTTCTGGACCTTCACAGTCACCATACCAATCTAAGGGAGACAAGAGTCATTCCCGCCCACAAAAACTTGCACGGGTGTCTTCTGGATCCACTATTGGTGCTGCCATTGTTGAAGCTGAGAGCAGTCTTGAAAGCGATGTATGTTTCCTGCTAATCTAAGTGGGGAAATTTTTGTGTTTGTTAAATATCCTTTTTTGGTCTTTCTTTATCCCTGTTTTTGAAGTGTTGCTTGTTTTCAGGTACTTGACAACAAAGAAGAATTGAAAACAAAACTGAAGGAGAGACTGCGTGAGAAATCTGACGCGTTTAATTCTGAGCATCCAGATGAGGATAAGGTTAGAGCTTAGAGACGCATAGAATTTATAATTCTAGCTTACACTGAATGCAGTTGTGATGAAAGTAGACATGAGTACCTCGTTTCTTCAGTAAAAATTCTCATTTTTGGTGTCCAAGCTGTCCTCTGCAGTTGTGATATGTTTCGTATTTTTTTTATGCATTGTTGCCAGGTAAAACTGGGAGTGCCTGGGTGGAAAGAGAGGTATTATGAAGAGAAGTTCTCTGCAAAATCGCCTGAAGAGCTTGAGGAAATACGTAGAGACGTTGTAAGATTTCAAACATTTTTAACCTCTGCTTCCCTTGAAGCAAAGTAAAGAAACTAAAAAGGAAGGAAACTAAAAAAGAAAAAGAAAGGAGGGAACTTGTAACAGTTATATTAATGTTACTGTAAGAGATTAGTTAATTTTTTGGCCTCCTTATATCTTTTACTATTGGAGATTAATGATGTAATGTAAAAGTTCTAATTGATAAGCATTAGACACTTTCTTTGAGTCTGTCTGCTTGAAAGTTTCTGGTAAACTGCTACCAAGAAGGAATCTGAAAACATATATAATGACTTTTTGCAGGTACTCAGGTATACTGAAGGCTTATGTTGGGTGATGCACTATTACTATGAAGGCGTTTGTTCCTGGCAGTGGTAATTTCTTTTCCTCATATTTAGCCATTATTTTTATAAACAATTATTGGTACCTCTTCTTAATCTCCAAAGGATTTTGGAACCGTGTAGAAGCATTTTCACTTGGTTCCTGAATGAATTCATATAGAAGTTCAAATATTCCGTCAGGTGTTCTATGTGGTATATGTTAGGAACTAGAGGTGGCAAATTCACCTGTAATTATAGTGCTGCATGTGATTACGGAAACTATTTTATTACAATAATAATCTAATTTTTTGTAATACAGCAATATAGGAGGTTGTATGCATAAATGCATCTGAATACAATTTGGACAAGTATTTACCCGTTCCATTATTAATTTTAACTTTACCTAGCTTAACCTGAATCATAAATTGCTCCTCTACTATGAACTGATTTTTGTGGAGGAAGCTTTCAGAAGGGTCATTTTCATTTTTTTCCTGTATAACTTTATTTCTTTTCTCAAGCATGTGTTTGCCGGTACCCGAGGCTATTACAGCTATTTTCTTTACCGATCTACGCTACTAAAAATTTCCCTCTCAGGTTTTATCCATACCATTATGCACCATTTGCTTCTGATCTTACGGGCCTTGGAGAATTAAATATCAGTTTTGAACTAGGCTCACCATTCAAACCATTTAATCAGCTGATGGGCGTGTTTCCTGCTGCAAGGTTGAACCTTTCGCTTTTCCCCCTCAGCTCCTTTTCATTTTTGAAGTCACTCACCGAGTTCCTTTTGCAGTGCTCATGCTCTTCCTGAGCATTACAGAAAATTAATGATGGATCCAAATTCACCTATTATTGATTTTTACCCAACAGGTAAAATCAGTGCTTTGATGAAGTAAAATATTCATTCTACTGTTTGTAAATATTGTACGCTCAAACATTTTTTCTATATTCTGTTTCAGATTTTGAAGTCGACATGAATGGCAAGCGGTTTGCATGGCAGGTGTGTTATTTTTTACCCTCCCTTTTGGCCATCTGGGCACGAATGCACGATATCTCATGCTTGACTATTGGTAATTATTTGTAGGGAATAGCAAAGTTGCCTTTCATTGATGAAGCTCGCCTTCTTGCAGAGGTTACAAAAGTAGAACATACTTTAACGGTACGAGTATTGTTTTCAGATTAATCATATTCTATGATTCTACAATAATAAAATGATTCTTATTACTCTTGGTTACTTTGTTATTTGTACAGGAGGAAGAGGCTCGGAGAAATAGCACGATGTCTGACATGCTTTTTGTGGCATTATCACACACATTATCTCCATACATATTTTCTCTGGATGATCGTTGCAAGCAATTGTCACCAAAGGAAAGAGTTCAAGTCAAAGAACAAATTGACCCGCTGGCAAGGTTTGTGTTTGCAATATCTAATTCTTGGTGTTATTAATGCTATAATTGTTTTTTTCTCTTATATTTTCTGATTATAGTGGGGGCCTGTGCAGTGGTGGGATGAATGGATATATATCCCTTTGTGCTGGGGATCCCTGTCCTCCGATATTCAGCTCACCTGTTCATGGGATGGATGATATCATGGACAATCAAGTCATGTAAGTCAACTTTTTTTTCTTTAAAAAAAGGCTGTGGCTATTGTTTATTGGATTTATTATTTTTTTAAGGTCTTGTCAATACGTTTAAGTTAATTTACTTTTTACGGCTTCCCATTTTCCAGATGTGCTATATACAGACTTCCGGAATATCATAACCATATATCTCGACCACCTACAGGGGTCAAAATACCAAAAAAGGTAATTAGTCTAACGTTCACTCGTCTCTACTCTTTGTTTTTTTCTTTCCCTTTTTCCTATTGATTAAGCTGCAATCTGTACCCTAATGTTAATCATAAAACTTGGGGTAAAGAAGGGAATTAGCTCATGCTTGTAATTCTTATGGTAGTAGTGATCTCTTTTAAGCTTCATCCGACTAATGAGCGACTGAGGTAAATTATAATTGAAGAAGAAGGCAAAGAAGAAATATACATAAGAATAGGTGCAAGAACTTGCAAATCTACACAGAATTTTTACTCTTGGACTTTCTAATGAGTGTACTTTTGAACATTAGTGAAACTTTTTTTTTATTTTACATTTAATTTTATGACAAGTTTAAAATTGTACATTGGATGTTTAATTTCCTTTCTCTTTTTCATTCATGTATGTAACTCCTTTTTGCTACAGATTGTAACGGTGGATGATTTGCAACCAGAGCCTGCTTTATGGCATGAAGATACTCCTAGGAAGTCATGGGAGAATGGAAGGTACACTGATCTGTGTTATTGATGTATGACTGAATTAGCTTATTAAATCAAATCACCTTTTGGTAGCTTCTTTTACAGTGTTCAAATTTCTGTTTTGGAACTTGTTATCTGATTATTGGGACCTCAAGTTACCATCATAACGATAAACAAACTTTGTTTCTGATATCCAAGGGTAAGACTGAGATGTCGTTGTATTTACCAAGTCCTTAAATAAACAGAACTCGTCAAACACCTGGATCATCTTTTGTTAAACTTCAAGCAGCAGAAGCAACACCATAAACTATCTTCTACAGCCCTTTTTTAATCGCAACAGATTATTTGATTTTGAATATTCATTATCACATAATCACTTTCAAAATGCACATTTTAATTAATTTTCCTCTTGCGTTTATCTTGTTTATGAGAATTTCTTAAGCAACTTTTGTGATGTAGGAATGGCCATGGAAATAACAGGCATAATAACCATAACCCCTCCCATGGAGCTGCTTCTGGTCGACATCTTGGAGATGCTGCACAGAGACTTGTGACGAATAGCCTACAACTAAAGACGGACAGAAATGGTCATTATCAAACATATGACCAACAATACTCGCATGGCCCTCCACCTTACCAGAACAATACCGGTAGACACTACAATCAGCAACCTAGATCAGGTTATCCTCCCCAAAACTATGACCATCCGAATTATGGTCAACCTAATGCTTCAAGTAGCTATTACACTAGGTCAAATCCTCAGACTCATGGATACCACGAGAATGTGCATGGATACCCTCCACGTGGGGCCCCAAATCAAGGTCAACATGTACCTGTTCCCAATCATTACTATCCACCGCAGGGTGGTGTTTACAATAACCGTGGTGGTGGTGGCTTTGGATACAACGGTGCCGCTAGTCATCATCAACAGACTGCAGGGTGGACCCCTCGTGGGAATCAGGGGGGCGGCACAGGCCATGTACGCCCTCAACACGGTGGAGGCAACCAATTTTCAGCATTGAATAGGGACGGAGGGGGCAGAAGGTCGCATCAACATCATCGCCGCTAGACAATATGATAATATTGTTTGAAAAACTTAGTTGTAACTCATAGGAGGGATGTTGTATCATAATCTTATGGTCCTTTCACTATATGTCACTAAAGATCAACATATAGTTCAGGTCTAGAAGATGATTGGAACTTTATTCTGTTGTATAATTTACCTTTTATTCCTTTTCAGTTTCTTGAGTAATAAAACCTAGAAAATCTTTATTTTAAGGCCTTTCATTTTGTTTCTGAAGATTCCTCTATTTTGTGTTTTTATGATGATTTTATACACATCTTAATACTTTTTCAACTTATATCATTTGTTGCTTATAATGGTCATGTATTGACAAGTTCTATTGTATAAAAATAAGCTTAAAACTCAAATGTAAAGGGTATGGATGAGAATTTAGTTATTTAAGATGCGACTGATTTGCTTGAAAACTTTGTTTTCTACATGGTTTTTTCCTTTCTTTTTTCTTCTTCAAATTTTCTTCCCTTCGTATTCCCAATTAAATTGGATAGTCTTGAAAAAGGAGTTATTTTTTTTTACTAAATAGGTGTTTTTTAAAAACATATTTACCAAATGAGTGTACTTTTGAACATATTTACCAAATATGTGTGTTTTTTGTTTTTACTATTTTTTGATTGTTTTTTACCGTGTTTTTTTTAGTTTTTTACTGTTTTGTTTTAACCGTTTTTAATGCTTCATTTTAACTTTTTTACTGTTTTTAGTGCTTATTTACTGCTGTTTTTAACTGTTTTTGTACTACTTTATTGTTTTTTGCTGTTTATTGAAACAATTGTTTAATGTTTTTTTATCACAATCGTAACAATTGTTTAAACAATAAAGAAGTGATAAAAAAAGAAAAAAAACAAAGAAATGAGAGATATAGTCAAACAAAACAATCGAATAATTTTTTTTATGAGTTTGTCTTTGTATACCATGGCTTAGACGTGTGTCCTTTTTGGTTGTGACCACTTTGCCTACAAATTCCACGAACCTTTGTAGGCAAAGTGGTCACAATCGAAAAGGATGTCCGTCTAAGCCACGGTATATAAAGACAAACTCAAAAAAAATTATTCGATTATTTGATTTGACTATATATCTTATTTCTTTGTTTTTATTTCCTTTTTTGTAGATAAAGATTTGTTATCGGTTCAAGATATTGGGAAGATATTTGAGAATGTTTTTTGTCTTTTCGATTTTATAAGAAGCCATTGTTGGTTTAGTACCCGAAGAACATTATACTTGTGATGATGTTGGTTTTAATTTATGATCGTTAGTAGTGTTTAAACAATTGTTACGATGTGATAAAAAACATTAAACAATTGTTTTGATTGTGATATAAGATAGAATAAAAAACAATAAAAAAGTAGTACAAAAACAGTTAACAAATAGTAGTAAATAAGCACTAAAAACAGTAAAGAAACACTAAAAAAAAGTTAAAATGAAGCAGTTAGAAATCAATGACGCAAGACACATGCGATGACCAGGGGGAGGGAGTTTGGAGCTGATTGAGTGGTGGTGTGTGTTCATATAGTAATAATAAGTATAAGTATACTAATGACCAGAATGATATAGGTTAGTCACTAAGAATAGGTCACCAATTAAACATTTTGTCATTTTAGTTTGGTTATTTAGTTAATCAATCATTTTTCAAGACTTTCATTATTATGTTATTACGATAGAATATATGTTTCTAGCAGTATTTATTTTAGGTGTTTTAAAACTTATAACACTTTAATGAAAAATATGTTAGTCATTCAATCATTTACTTAATTATTTAATTTACTTATTTATTTAATTGTAGAAACAACTATCATATGTGTTATTTTTTTCTTACAATATTATGAGTGTGTTCGGTAACGGGCTTATGGAGAATTATATGGGCGTTTTTATAATCCTCAGCCCTCTAGCCCTGTTTGGGTGTTATAATGTTGAGGAGATTATTAAAAACATAATCTCTCATAAGCCCAAAAAATAAAAGCCTTTTCAAATAGCTTATGACTTGAGTTTGAGATTATTAATTAATTAGCCCCAGTCCTATCCCCAGCTCCGGCCTTTTTCGTCAAACACACCTAACTTATTAACCAAAAATAGAAACTTAACCAAGTTACTACATCTATAGTATGAGAGGGGCATGGGTCACGTAATGCAACATTGCAACGTATTCCCAGGACCACGTCGTGATTCCTCTCCGTGTTTAACATCCCCATTCTGTCCATCTCGCGAGCCGAGCCTCTCACTCAGCCCTTTATTCTTTTTTCTCTGGTTAAAGGTACCAATCGATTTAGTTTATGCTATTAGGTTGCAGTTATATGATTTTATCCTTCTGCTAGACTTGCTAATTTAGGTTGCAATTTTCAGTTTATTGCCAATTTTAGGGTTACTCTTTCGTCTATACTGAGTTTATGTTTGTTTTAGTTTTCTTATTTGGTTGCTTACTTTTACAAGTTTATGCTCTCTAATTTGCAAGTTTGTGTTTGCCAATTGAGTTATGCAGGTTTGTGTGTGGCAATCGCAGTTATGTTTGTGAAATTGCAAGTATATGTTTGCTATTTGAGTTATGTGTTTAGGATCTTTTTGCTAATGCTGCTTAATTTTATGTAATTGTGTTATTGCTTTTAACAATAAATGTACTGTCACGAACTGTAGCAGTAATATATCTGAAAGTTGCAACCCTCTACTCTGCACAACAGAGGAAGAAATCTGTCCTTAACAAACACAAACATGTTACAAAGCACATAAAACATAGACAACATGTCTATGGTTACAGCACGAGTATAGGCCGAGCAATTAGAGTTTTAGATAGACATGAGTTTTGACTATGATATATCATTTATATATCCTTCTTAATCTTTATCTCTTGGTTGGTTTCATTTCTCAATGTCCTTATCAGGGTTTAAAGATGTACTCTTATCTCTTCAAACTTTATATCCAAGAAAGCTCCCAAAAATGATCTTTTGATTTGAGTAGAACTGATTGCTCTCTCTGTCTTGATGCATTATCGGATATCTTTCAATTTCAAATGCCTTTTTCTTCCAAGGTTGATACCTTGATTGTAGCACTTATCATAAACCTTGACTTGTAACCTTGATCACCATTTTTTATTGCTGTTACAGTGCTACTTGATAATCAAAATTCAAACTCTAAAAGCACAAGTTTGAGTCTTATCTTTCAAAGACTAATCTTTAAGATGACCATACTTCCTATTCTTCGCCTGATCATTTGATTCTCAATGATAATCTTTAAGATAAGCTTTACTTAATCCTTAATTTGAACCTAGAGAAGTCTTGAAGCACCTATAAAACTCTAGGGATTTGTATAACATTCTCAGTTCTTATTAGATCCCTTGTTGTAACAATTATATGTACATTTGGATTTTAGGACTTAACAATCTCCCTATTGACATTACTTTGTGAAAACACCTTTCTTCAAAGTGAAATGGACTTACAAGGATTAAAGTGCTTAAGACAAGAACACTCGTTACCCCGTAAGTTGTAGCCATTCTGCTCTTCACAGATTTTGTGTTGCAAACAATCACGTTACACAGAATAGTCAGTGTTGCAACAATCTTCGGTTAACACATGATTCATAGATTTCTTCTTTTATGAATCATAGCAAGCTTCCTGTTAACTCATTCACTCCCATGTCTAGGAATCCCACTTCGTTTTAGGTCGTTTATGGATAAGTTTTATGCACTTTCATAGGGCTAACTATGATTCAAACTTACAAGACGAAAAACTACCAAATGGAAACAGCAACTCACCATGGCTCTTGGTGGGCCCAGACAACGTCCTAGGCCCTGTTGTTAATAGCGGTAAATAGCGACACTATAGCGAATAGCGTAGTGTAGCGCTCCGAGCTCGCTATCATACGAATAGTGGTAAATAGCGGCTTGTTGGTTTTTTTTGTAATAGTCATGGGTTTTTTCTTTTAATTGGTATATAGTTTAAGACTTTTAAGGTAATATACTAATATATATAATAGTTTAAGACTTTTTAAAGTAATATGCTAGTATATAAATATATAATTTCTCTTTTAGAAGACTATCGCTAAATATGAAATAGCAATCGCTAATTATCGCTATTCGCTATATAGCATATAGGTCGCCCGTCGCTATTTACCGCTATTCGCAATTGACAACTATGGTCCTAGGCGTAGGGGAGATCGGAGCCCAAGCAGTGGGAGGAGCCCGGGGCTCTGACCGCGTGCCTGTTGAAGAATGAGCCGGCGACTCATAGGTCAGCCACTGCTGCCTACGATCCAGTGTGCAGGGTGCTCGCTGATCTGAAACCTTTCCACTGCGGTCGGGTGATGAAATGTCTAATGTTTTTTCGCCCAGACCCTCTAAAGCTCAACCAATCATAGGGCTAACACCAAATTTCACTAGGCCACTAGCAACCCTCCTTTAAAATTCTGTATGATTGTATATTATGAGAATCTGTATTGAGTTATTCAGTATCCTTTTATGTTTACTCCCCCTTTATTTCATCCACTTGGACTCCAATGTTACCATGAAAGCATATGTGATGATCCAACCATCATTCATTGTTAGTTTTCTATTAAAAGACTAACTTAGAAGAGGCAACAACACTAATTATCAAAGGATAAGAGTGACTTGTGTTCATGGAATTAGTTCAAAGAAATTAAACATCACAATAGGTAAACTAACAATTAGCTTATCTATGGAATGCCAAGATAAGAATATAGCTAAAAGGCAAGATATGTTGAATAATATAAAAAATACATAGATTCTTAATTCTTTTACTAGTCACTCATCATCTTTTGAACAATGAGCATCTTTGTTGGTATTATATTAAAATTTTATAGAATTTTTTTACGACTCCAACATCCCTAGGAGTTATGACCATCATGATGGTTTTCTTTTGTCTATGAAACTACTCCAAAAATTCTTGGTTTTACTAATAAGCATCTAAACTACAAATTAAAAAAATGCTTTAAAATCATGATGGTTATCTCTTGTCTATCACGATAGAACTTGACTTTCATTGTCTCTGGTGGTTTTGCTTTCGGCCTCTACAAGAACTCTCTCTTTGAAGGTTTCCCCAGCCTCTCTTTTTAGGGTTTTCCATAGAATTTTCGGTTTTTTCTTAAAAGCGTAACCATGACCAACATTCCAACAATCTGTGTCGAGACTCAAGAGGTACAAGTCTCACCTGGGATGATGTTGTAGTTTATACACATTTTAAAGTCTCCTTTGCGCATAAGAAGATAGTCAATTTGTGTGCTATGTTCTCCAATTTGGACGGAAACTAAAAGTGTGTCCCTCTTCTTGAAGAAAGAATTTGCAACAACCAAGTTGTGCAGTGTGCGTAGATGCAAAGTCTAGTAACATACATCCTTCCTCGTTCATAGCCCTATAGTCGAAACCACCGTGTGAACTCCTGAGAAACCGTCAGCCTTTTTCTCCTATATTCCCATGGAAATCACCCCTATAAACAAATGTTGGTTCCGTGGCATCTTTCTCACAGTATCATCCAAAGAATCCAAAATAAGAAAATTCACCAAAAATAATAGAATCACAAACACCAGGTCTCATAAGATAAAAGCACCAAATCCTTGATTTGCAAAGAAGCTAGTGTGGATGTTTTTCCAATGGGCGTGACAACTACAACGGGTGCTCTCGAGTTTAAAGTCTTACAAAAAAGGAAAGAAGAAAGATCTAGAACCCTTATTTTCAGGGGAAAAATGGCTTCCTAAGCTCTGTGATACCATTTAAGCACAACATGAGAGAATTATGTATTAATAATCAAAATGATGTAAAGGTAGAAAAAAACCGAAGCCGGACCAAAAATCGAAAAAACCAAAAAAATCGAAACCATATAGCAATTAATGGTTTTGGTTTTTAAAATTTTAAAAACCAAAATTTCGGTCTGGTTCGATTTTTGGTTTTAAAGCCGACTGCAAAAATCAAACCGAATACAAGAAACCGAACCAAACCATTATTTTAGGGTTTCTATTAAAGGGCACAGTTTCCATTTCCCCACATTATTTTGAAGCAGACAGCCAGATAGTTCCCCCACATTGAGACCTATCATCTTCTTACTTCCCATTTCATCTCGATTTCATATTCAAAGTAGGCTACTCTGGTCATCTTCAGAGGAGGTGATAAGGACTATAAAACTGAACAGTGAGAGAATTGCAGAGGAAGGATCGATCGTATTAATTAATGGATAATACTCA
>JAUEJL010102080.1:0-13170 GCA_032274825.1 Drosophyllum lusitanicum
TATAAAAGGCTCATATCTCTCTCTCATTGGAACTATTGCTTCATGATACAACACACACACATATATGGTACTTGAGTTCTATAAGAGCTAAGTTGGTGTATCAAGTGAAGGCAAGTTTTCCTAGCGGTTGTAGCTGTTCCAGATTCGAGGACATCGTGTGGCTCGTGTTTTGGGTCGTTAGCAAGACGGAACCTCGGGAACTTGGTGTGGACTAGCAATAGAGGAGCTAGGATTCGAGTTCTCGAAGATCTTCCTTTTTGTTGCCTTGTTCAAGATCTCGTGATGGTATATTTCTCCTCCCTCTCTTTTAGTTTCCATTGCTATATTGTTTTGTAGTCAGGATCCCCACTTGGGGAATACATGCATGTCGGTTTTGTTACCTGAAAACCCCGGTTTTTTATGTCGTTGCTTCCGCTGCGTACGGGTGTTGGCGTGAATGGATTCCCTACATGCTTTTCATATAATGACCTTTATATGTTAACTTGAACTAACATAAATATGTTTTTCTATTCCTACTTTGTTCTTCATGTTATTTATTGAATTTCAGTGTTCTAGAATGATCATGAGTGGCTAGGTTTACTGTTTTCCTCCCTAGAGAAGATGAACCCCGTTAAAGGTTGTTGATTTCTTTAATTTAGCATTCCTTTTACCATATACTTGTCAAGTATTGGTCAATCAAAGATCCATATGTGTTGAAGTTCTGTTTTTTGATGTTTAGAATATGAGTTTACAAATATTAGAGGACCAATCTATTTATGTTAATGGAATCTTGACTATATAGGACCAATAGATAATTTAGACTAGTGATTGACCGATCCTAGTGTTAAACTACTTAAAATAGAAACTTTGATGTGTGTGCTTTGCATATAATGACCTTTATATGTTAATTGAATGTTTTGTTCACTTGAACTAACATAAAGATTGAATCTTTCTTCACTCGAACTAAAAAAAAGGCTAATTATGCTTTTTAATTGATCTCATGACCATAAGGTTGATAAAATAACATGATTATAGGATAAGATAATATGATGAGGAGTCTAATCATATTAGAAATTGGTATATGGCAATTAATTGTCCATTGCATGTAATTATCTTAAATCATTTAACTTGAAATAGGTGAAATCAAGTGTAGGGAGGGAAGTCTTCAACTTAGTTTTTTTAATCTAAGAAAGTTTCTTGCTTTTTGCAATATTTGAATTGTTTTTGGTGTTTTCTAGTGGTTTAGTGATAGGTTTAGTTGGCAGTTGGCTTTTTTGTACGAAGTTCCAAAAATTCCCCCTTGATTGCTTATTTGCTTTTTAGTAGTGTTTACTTAGTTTAATACTAACTTATTAAAATAAAATCAGAGTAATACGTGTTCCCCTTAAGATCGACACCCATACTTATTTCCTGTACTAAGAAAACCGATTAGGTCCTCTTTCTTAGTCTCTTATTTGTTTATATTCCATCACTGACGATGTCTATGGAAGAAAGCATCTAAAGATTCATTGTTCTCTGCGTAAAGCTCCTGAAGATTTCCTTCTGAAAAAGGTCCTCTTGTCTATCTCGTCTATGTGAAGAAAAGCTCCGCTTAACTGAAGTTGGACATCTCACTGGAGTATGTCTTGAGCGAAGGACTAGTCCCCTCAACAGAATCTACATGTCACTACTGTCACGCTCACAATTAGAATATGCGAAGTCTGCATTCCTAAATTTGCTCGACTAGTAGTTTAGATTACTGTTTCCTAGTTTCTTGTAGAGCGCTACACTTGTAACATATTTAGATGGTTAGGATTAGTTTACGTAGCGTATAAATACTTTTCTCATTTGCTAGAGAAAAGTAAGCATTAGTTCGCCAATTTATTTCAGTATGTTCTTGAAATTGAAAATTTGTAGTCTGTGCTCAAGTTTGTTCTTGAGTACTTTTTGAAGTTTGGTTATTAATATAATCTTACTTTGAAAATTCCCTGTGTTCGACTTTTATACTATTCCCACACATAGATAATTTTATCTTTGTTAGTATTATATCGTTATTATCTTTGGGGAAAAACAATTGGTATCAAAGCAAGTTCTAATTTTGTTGATAAATTAGTGATCTGTTCAAAGATGTCAAGGTTTGAATACATGGAAAATGGTTCCTCTGCTAAAACTCCAAAATTTTCGATTGAACATTTTTCGAGTTGGAAAAATCGCATGCTTCTCTACATAGAAAACATCGATTGCAATTCCATTTCCATTCTTGAGGAAGGTCCGTTTATTCCTCTTACTATTGCTATGGAGACTGGATCATCATATGCTCCAATTGCTTCTCGTTCTAAACCTTGTTCTCAATGAACTGAAGAAGAAAAAAAGTATGTCAATCTTGACGCAAAGATAAGAAACTGTATTGTTATCGCTTTACCAAATCTTCATATTGTTTGTAATCTTAAAACCGTTAAAGAAATGTGGGAGAGTCTGTGTATTTCCTTTGAAGGAACTACTGAGGTTAGAGAAAACAAGAAAACCAACATTGTCACAAAGTATAAAAGTTTCTGTGCTAAAGATTCTGAAACTCTAACAGAAGTTTATACAAGATTTACATGTTTACTGAATGACATGCACGAAGTTGGTATTATAAGAGAGCAGTTTCAGATTCTGAACCATTTTCTTATTCCCTTCCTTCTGAATGGGATATGATGTGCATGATTCTGAGAACGAATAACATGCTTAGGGACATGGATATGCGCAAGTTATATGGGATCCTACTGAATGATGAACAAACTTGAATTCAGAAGCTTGATTTGGAGAAGTCCTTTAAAAATCTCTTGCCTTGATTGCTGAAAATCCTCAAAAATCAACTTCCTATGGTAGATTCACTAAAGAATCTGAGTCAGAAGAAAATTCTGCAACCGAGAAAATAAAATTAGCGAGAGAAGATAAAGCAGACACTGATGATGAAAATGATGAAAAGGCATTCATAATGAAGAATTATAGAAAGTTCTTAAAATTCAAGTCAGACGGCAAGAAAAAGTTTGATAGAAAGCCCACAAGTGAGCGAAAAGTCTCATCTGAAAAATCAATGGCTGAATATTTTAAATGTGGGAGGGTGGGCCAATTTGCTTCTAAGTGCTATATCAAGGAAACTTCTCCTCAACAAGGTAGAAGCTATCCTTCCAAGGCTAACAAGTACAAGGCCAAATACAAGGCGCTAAACATGAAGTCATCGGGGGTATAAAAAGAAGGAAGAAAAAGTTACGGTCGCTGAAAACTTGAACTGGACTTACTCCGACACCTCTTCTGATGAGGATGAATGTGAAGTCATCAAAGGGAAATGTCTAATTGTAAAAGAAATGTTCGGTTCGGCTCATCCTGAAATGTGTCTAATGGCAACTGAAAGCAAGTTTAGTGCTGCAATAGCTGAAGCAGAAAAATTGAGTTCTGCTGAAGGTTAGAGTCCCACAATGATGTATAAGGTATCAAATTTCAAAAACTACAACCTGAATGAAAAAGATGATTTGTTTGTTTACTTGCTTCTGATTTGTCTATTGCTCATAATAATCAAAACAAATCGAAACAAACCATATCAGATTTAAGCCATGAGGTCAATGAATTTAGAACTGAAAATGAAAAATATCTTCAGAAATCATATGCTTTCAAATGTCAGTTGGAAATTCTTACTAATGAGCTGAAAGTTGTCAAAAGTGAACTGGAAAAGTCAAATGAAAAGGTTAATGATCGTCAGTCAATCATTGATCTATGGTTAAGTCCAAATAAATTGGCTTTTGAAAGCATAAATTATTAAATGATAATCCAAAGAGAAAGAGTGGGGATAGGTCATATTAAACAATCCGCTACATTCAGCAAAAAATGCCAAAATGTAGATGAAATGTTTTTTTTGATGGTATTTGTATTAACAACGTTGGAAATCCTAATCTGTTATACAAATGATTCGACAAATCTAAACGACTTGATCTCAGTTTCACTGAAGGAACAAATTCTGAAGTTCGAAATATTAAACTTCCTCCTGAACCTGAAATACCATCTAAAACCATTTATGAAAACACATCTGAAAATGAAAGCAGTTATGAACAAATTCCAAAAACAAAAAGTCAGAGATTGTTCTGAACAAATTCCAAAAACAAAAAGTCAGTTTTCTGAATCTCTTATTTCTGAAACATTGCCTGAAATTGACATTTTCTATGAAGTTCCTCACTTCGCTGAAAATGTTCCAAACGAGTCTTCTAGTTACAGTGTGTTAGTTGAACCTAATACTTTTTCGATTGTAAAGGCCAAAATCACTGAAATTGTCACATCCACTAAAATCAAGAAATCTTTCATTTTGCCTGTATCTAAGCTCAAAGAAGTAAAAGATTCTCTGTTCAGGATATTGAAGTTATTTGGGGAAAATAATAAAACTAAGAAAACAAGAATGATCAAACAAGAGAATACCAAGGTTACTAGAAAATGTTATAAATGTGACAAAAGAGGTCATGGAACTAGATCTTATTTTTCAGAAAATGTCAAATCATTAGTGAATAACCTAGCAAATTGTTCTACTAAGCATTCTATTTCTGAGCCCAGTCAGAAGTGGGCTCATCAAAAGTACTGATCTTAGTAAATAACTCTGTAGGGAAATCATCAAGACAACATCTGGTATCTTGACAGTGGATGCTCAAGACACATGACCGGATGTAAGTCCATGCTGAATGGAGTAAGAGATGCAAATGGCCCAAAGGTTACATTTGGAGGAGGAAAATATGGAAAAACAAATGGGTATGGATGTCTAAGTCAAGGATATGTCAGCATAAAAAATGTTGCTCATGTCACAGGTCTTGAACATAATTTAATTAGCATCAGTCAACTCTGCGATGCTGATTATGAGGTACTGCTCACAAAATCCAAAGGTTCAATATTCAACAACAAAGGAAAAGAAGTTTTACAAGCTAAGCGGCAGGGAAATATGTATATAGTAGACTTCAGTTCTGCTTTATCTACTAGTAATGCATGTTTCTATTCTGAAGCTGACTCCAAAGTCAATTAGTTATGACACAAGCGCTTGTCTCATCTGAACTTTAAGAACATTAAAAAACTCTCCAAGTTTCAGTTAACTCATGGCCTGCCCCCTATCAAGTTTGTTAAAGACAAACTCTGCCATGCTTGTGAAAAAGGTAAGCAAAAGAAATCAGTGTATAAATCTAAGCATTATGATCAGATTAACACTGCATTTCATCTGTTGCACATGAATTTATTTGATCCTGTTAGTTTTCTCAGTATGAGTGGAAAGAAGTATACACTTGTCATTGTTGACGAATATACAAGGTTTACTTGGGTTTTCTTTCTGAAGAATAAAAGTGACACAACTAAAATCCTTATTACCTTCATTCGGAGAACACAAAGACAATTTAGTACTCAGGTCAAACAACTTCGAAGTGATCATGGAACTGAATTCTGAAATTCTGTTCTCAAAGAGTTTTGTGAAGAAAATGGCATCATTCAAAAATTTTCTACTCCATACACTCCGCAACAAAATGGTGTTGCTGAAAGGAGAAACCGAACATTAATTGAAGCTGCTCGCACCATGTTAGTTGAAGTCTCTCTGAAAAGCTATTTTTGGTTGAAGTTGTCAACACAGCCTGTTATACTCAAAACAAATCAATTATCGTGAAAGGGTTTGGTAAAACTCCATATGAGTTACTTCATCTAAAGACACCAAATGTTAGTAACTTTAAGGTTTTTGGATGTACATGCTTTGTTCTGAATATGATGGATCAGAAAAGCAAATTTGATCCAAAAGGTGAGCAAGGGGTGTTTCTTGGCTACTCTAAGATCTCCGAAGCTTATCGTGTATATATTCCCACGAAGCATACACTTGTTTAAACAATGAATGTCACCTTCGATGAACTGCTGAATGCTCCTTCTGACGATGATTATGATGACAACTCACAAGATAGTGAATATCATGGATCAAATACATTGACTTTCAGGCAAGTCGCATATGCAAATCAGCCATCAGAAAATGATATTCAGTTCACTGAAGCACATCACACACCAACTGAAAATACTTCTACAACATCATCTGAAGAAGATCAGGAGCATACTTCAAAAGTTAAAAAATGGACTCGTGCCCATCCTATCACTAATGTCATAGGAGATCCTGATAAAGGAGTGCAAACTTGAAACAATATTTCACCAGCCTTCTTCATGTTTTTTGAGTTTATATCACAACAATAGCCAAAGAAAGTTGAATAAGCACTAAGAGACCCAAATTGGGTGGTAGCCATGCAGGAAGAACTCAACGAGTTTGAAAGAAATAAAGTATGGAAACTTATTTCTCCACCTGAAGATAAAACAATCATTGGCACTGAATGTGTTTTTAGAAACAAAAGGGATGATTCCGGAGCTGTAGTCAGAAATAAAGCGAGATTGGTAGCCAAAGGCTATTGTCAAGAAGAAGGAATTGACTATGATGAAACATTTGCTCCAGTTGCTCTACTGGAAGCCATTCGACTTTTTCTAGTCTTTGCAGCTTTTAAAGGTTTCAAAGTTTTTCAGATGGATGTTAAAAGCGCTTTCCTAAATGGTGAACTTCAAGAAGAAGTATTCGTTCAACAACCTCCGGGATTCAAAAGTTCAAAGTTTTCAAATCATGTTTACAGACTGGACAAAGCCCTTTATGGACTGAAGGAGGCCCCACGTGTTTAGTATGATACTCTGTCTACTCATCTACTAAACAATGGATTTCAGCGAGGTAAAATCGATACAACACTATTCCTCGGAAAAGATAAAGGTGAGGTTATTCTTGTGAAAATTTATGTAGATGATATCATCTTTGGGTCAACAGCAAAACGTCTTTGCAAAAGATTTCAGAAAATCATGTCAAACAAATTCAAAATGAGCATGATGTGAGAATTAAATTTCTTTCTGGGTCTTCAAATTAAACAAACTTAGCAGGGTATTTTTATTAATCACGGAAAATATGTAAATGACTTGTTGAAAAAGTTTAATTTTACTGAAAGCTCAGCCATGAAAACTCCCATTGTTCCAAAGACCAAGCTTACAGCTAATCCAAATGGAAAGGCAGTCGACTGGCCACGTTTAGAGGAATGATTGGTTATCTCCTCTACTTAACTGCTAGTAGACCCGAGATTATGTTTCCAACATGTTTATGTGCTAGATTACAGGCAAATCCCAAAGAATCCCACTTTATTGCTGTCAGAAGAATTTTCAGATATCTGAAAGGAACACCCAACAAACTCAAGGTCAAAGGGAACTCTATGGTTCGCACTTGTCTTCCTAAAGAGTGGCACTATCTGATTGCTCATCTGAATTTCTGTATGACGAGCAAGACCGATGGACTTGATCAAGTCAGTGAAGCTGTACTGAAAATGTTATATGTCCTGCTTCATGGTCAAAACATTGAATTCGTTGAAATGATTATGGATAGTTTTGTTGCTTCTCTGATGGCCAAGACAAGATCTTAACACATTCCCTTTCCTTGGTTTATTTCATTGGTCATCTACTCCTTACTAACATGCGACGAATACAATTCTACCTCCATCCTGTCACCATTCCAACTCTTCCAGGATCAGTCTAGGCAGGTTCAGCAACAACATTCAATCCATACTTCACTGAAGCGATGCTAAGGTACATATCTCTGAACCCACTCCATCTATTCCTTATCTGCTATCTTCTATCCTCTAACTGAGCAGCCATCTGAAATTGTACCACCTGTCCACCATGTCAAGAAAAGAAAAACCCTCTCCAAACCTTCAAATACTGAAAAACTAACCACAAAAACCACTAAAGTATCTACCCCCTCCAAGCGCCCTAAACTTACTCCCCGTTCCACTTTCACACCCTCAACTTATTCCATAGGTGAGGATACTGAGGATGAAACCCCTCTCATCAAACGAAAGGTTCGTTTTCAGATACCCAAATCCTCTACCCACACTAAAGTTGCCCCAAGTTCTGCTAATGATAAGATAGTACAAATACCATCTATCTCTAAAGCAACATAGACTAATGAAGAGACAACTACCACCCTAGTTGTTACTGAAGTTGCCTACTTACACCCTAGTTCTAAATCCCTTGACACATCAGTTATCACCTCTGATGCCATGCATTTCTCTAAGCAAGTTCAGGATGCTGACACAAACCCGTCAATCGAGACTTCAACCCCTACTACAAACGAGCTTATAAGCACACCCACTGATACTCAGGTCCCACCAGTCACAGATGTCCACCCATCTATCACTGCTGAAATTTCACCCTCATCTCTTGATGGATCAGTGGTCCCAACTGACCATATGGATGCAGCCTGTGCACTTGATGTGTCAGTACTTAAACCCACTGACTCTAATGCACTCCATATTGCTCATGATGATGTTGGCCTTCCTCCAACATCTAAAGCTCCAATTGTCGAGGATACTTCAGTCTACCCTGAAGTTGAGACTCACCCCATATCCCTTGACGAATCAGCAATTCTCACTGGTTCTATGGATACTACCAGGGCAAATGATTTATTAGCTAAAAACTAAGTTGAAAGTGTTGTTCTCCTTAATCTAATCAATGATGATGATGGTATTCCCACTTCTTCTGAGATTGCCTCTGATCTTGAAGTCGGTCAATAACCAGACAGTAACTGAAGCAACTCAACCTAATGCCCCCAATGTGTCAGTACACCCAACTGATATTATGGCTGTCCTTCCATCCTCCACCATTGAAGCTATATCTATTTCCTTGCAAGAATAGATCACTGTCATTCATCAATTCTTTGACATTCCCCTTTCTCCTTAAACAGGTGCCAATCCTTCGGATGATACAGGTGTTTTTGATTTCCTTTCTTTTCCTTAATCTGTACATTCTCCTTCTCAAGATAACAACGTAGATATCTCAGCCTCTCTTCAAAGTCTTTCTGAAACCTTTCTATCTCTTTCTCACTTCGTTAAAACCATTTCCTTCAATCTTTCTTCTTATTCGAAATTCCAGCGCTTGTTTCAATTTGAATTCAAGCAACTCGCTGAAATTCTTGTCCAATATTCTTTCTCTCTCTCAAAAGATATCTCCTTGAGCAATCAAATCCGTGTTACTCTGTTTAAACAGATTCATGACATGATTTTAGCTCCGTCCCACACCACAAACTCTACACTTACTAAATTATCTGAACAGTTCAATAATCTCTCCTCCACCGTCGCACACATCTCAACATCAGTTGACAAATTTTATGATGTCAACCTCTCCGAAGCAGCTACCAGTCGTGTATAGGAATTATTTAAACATTCTTTTGAAGGTCTCTCTGCTCAAATTTTGGAACTGTCTCAGAAGATAGAAGCATCTAAATACTCTTCTGCTTCAAAGGGGGAGAAAATAAGAAGACAATCCAAAATATGCCAAATCATCAGAAAGAAGGTTGTTGGTGACAGAAAGGATCTCAATTGGCAAAAGAAATACTCTAGAAACGCTGCCATTAGGAGCCTAGAGGATGAGGTTGCACACCTGAAATATCTCAGTGATGTTCAGGATAAAGCCTTGGATATAGCTAAGCAACCAAAGGCTAAGGATCAAGAAGCCCATGCACAAGCTGAGGGGGAGCTGAAAGCCTTCCTAGAAAAGGAAAAGGCCGATACATATCTTTACAGATCTGAAATTGAAAATTTTGATGCTGTTGTGTGTCAAAAGATGATTGCAGCAAGAGAAGGAGGTACACAAGTGTTGGGCCTCAACCAAATGTTCAAAGAACTTTGGCTTCTGAAGGACCTAATTCTCCAAAAATAAGTTTTTAGCAACCCAGTCGACCAGACAAAGGAAAAAAGCACATGGTTCTCAATTCCCCAGACGATCTGATGTTTATGGGAAAGTATGGAGATGCTAAAATAGAAGATTCAGATGATGAAAATCTGATGTAAAAAAAAAGAAAATTACTGAAGAGGTTGGTAGAATAGCTTCTAAAAAATTAGCCACTGAAGAAGCTGCTGCAGGTCAAACCAATTTATTTCCTCAATCCTATCAATTTAAACTCCAGGAAGAAATCAATGCTGAGAAAGAAAAAGAAGCCAAACGGAGACAAATTAAGAAAAAGACAGCAGGAGTGGCTATCTACAGAAACAAAAGACTTCATCCTGAACGGATCACTACAGTAAGACTGAAAAAAGGAAAAAGATAACATCCTAAATGTTCAGAGAAAAGGAGATCCGCTTTTCTACAAGTATACAGTTCGTCAAATCACAATGAAATGTGGGTATACTGAATGAGCTAAAATAATGGGATGGTTATCAAGATTAAAGCTGACTGGTGATGTGGAAAGAATCCAAAACGAATTTTCCACCACAATTTGTTACTAAAATAGTGCTATGAAAGGAAGAACTTCTCAAACTAAAAACCCATCTGAAAAATCCAAGCCTTCTGAAGCTTAAATAATGCTGAACCAGAGAAAGAGACTAACTTATAAAAAGTCTCAGCAATAGATTTTGAAGCTTATTGCTGCCGGTGAGCTGCCAAATTGCAAAGGCATAGACACTTCTCTTCCCAAAGGGTATGTACCTGAAGCAGGAAAAGTGATCTCAAATCCCCGAGGATTTTTCATTCTTGACGCCTATGGCAAGTTGAGATTTCAGAGGGTTTTAGAGTTCTCTCGAGCAGATTATCTACATCTGGGGTCACTACGATATTTCCTTGACTATATATATCCAACAATAAAAGACATTATTGGCGAATACATGAAGCATGTTCAGCTGAAAACGCCTTCTAAACCTCTTCCTGTTGAATTCAGGCCGGTTACCAATTAGAGATAATATTATGTTATTCTTTGTGTATAGTCATTGTTTATTTGTTTATTCTTTGTAATAAGTTGATGGATTATAAACATATCGGGGGAGATTGTTAGTATTTTATTTGTTTACATTCCATCACTGAAGATGTCTTTTGAAGAATGCATCTGAAGTTCCTTTGCTTCTTCTTTGTATTGCTCCTGATGTTCTCCATTTGAAAAGAGGGTCCTCTCGTCTATCGGAAGGAAAGCTCCGCTTTACTAAAGATGGGCATCTCATTGAAGCATGTCTTCATAAATGAAAAAGTCCCCTCAACTGAATGCACACGTCACTGTTGTCGCTTACAAGATTTCTGTTTCCAAATTTTATGTAGAGCGCTACACGTGTAACATTTTTAGATGGTCAGGATTAGTTTACGTAGCTCATAAATACCTTTCTCATTTGTTAGAGAAAGGTAAGCATTTGTTCACTAATTTATTTCAATAAGTTATTGAAATTAAAAGTTTGTACTTTGTACTCAAGTTTGTTCTTGAGTGCATTTTGAAGTTTGGTTATTAATATAATCCTACTTTGAAAATTCCGTGTGTTCCATTTTTTATACTATTTCTACACTTAGATAATTTTTATCTTTGTTAGTATTACATCTTTTTATCTTTCGGGAAAACTAGTTTATGTGGTTTTCAATGGCATTTGGTTTTTTAAGGTAAATAAACTGATTTCTTGTGTTTTATGGTTACAAATGTTGAGATTTATGGGTATTTTCAATGTAGGTTTATGGTTACAAACATGGTTTGGTGTTTGTAAATTGTTTTTTGTTGATTAATTTACATAATCTTGGTTGATTAATTCGTTTTGAAATAAATTGTGATGGTTGTTTTTTAAAACATTTTGAAATAAATTTTATACTTGCGCAAAATTCATGATTTTTATTTTATGTGAACAAGCTAGATAAGTACACATGTGCATATGCACCCATGTAATTAGGTGCATAATTTGTGGGATTTATTGTGATTGGGTTTGTTCTTAATTTAGTTGGTCCTTACTTTTGTTGGTTTGTTTGATATAAATGTAATAAATATTATAATTTGATGAGATAACATGTACTAAAAATTGAGCGTGATTTTGACTAAATCAACCTTGAGTTGCAACTGTGCGCGTGCACACGTGCATCAAGGTAGACATGTGCATGTGCATATCTATATGAGATTCACACGTGCAGACGCACTTGTACCGGAACAAAATCTAGTAGTATTGTACGTGTTGAAAGAAAAACTAGCAATAACGAAAAAAAAATCGAAAAAGTATAGAAATATGGATGTCATATTAAAGAACATAAATTTCTCGTTTTTTAGTATAATTTTCGTATTATAAAATCTTTGCATTTAGAGTTATTTTACTTTTAAGAAATGGGTAAATACCAAATGGCCGAATTATTCCTCATTAGTTTCCTTAAACATAGGATATGTTTTGATTTAATTAAGGTATTCATTAACAACTATTTAATCTGGACCTTACATTTTATGATCAATGACTGTAATTGTTTCTCGCGGTATTCACATTAAAAATAGTTTTAAATGAATCCTCCTCTTTATAATATACCTTTGCACCCTTATTTTTATGTTATTTTCCCACATATATTTGGGAAAAGCAAAATCTATGAGAACGAACTATCTGTAACATTATTATGAGTCATTAATAAGATTATTTTTGTAACACACATTTTTACAATATGTAATTATTTCAAATAATAGTGATAATAATAATGGAAATATTTTTGGTGACATGCTTGCTTAGAAATTAAATGAAAATCTTAACAAGTTGAAGGACCATTGTGGCACTAAGGGAAGTAACGGAGTGACATAAATATTATAATTAGGGTACAAGCCCCCATGTCTCATTACACAACTGACTTACTCATTTATATATATTGTGTATTGTGTGTGCTAATTGTGGACAAAAGGAAGGAGGAAGGATTCGATACTGAAAGCTCAATCCCGAGAGGAAACCTTCAAGTTTTAGTGTACAGAGAAGACGATATTAGAGAGAAACACACACTACACCTTTTGCTTTGAATATATCAATTGCATTGAATGACTAAAGCATTGAGAAGGTTTCCTCTCGGGGTTGCTTCTGGACAAGTCAGTTCAGGACCAGTACTTCAAATAAAAGAAACAAATACAAATCTAAGTTCATCTGAACACCATTTAGATTTCTTATTTGATTTCTTAAAGTCTGAATCTAATGTCATTAATGCTGGTGACAAGAATGATGCAGTGTCTCCTAATACAACTGCAACAGAAGTTGACAACTCGTCTTCATATCCAATCGTGGATTCTCCGTCTACATCAACTGTCAGTCCAGCAGTAGTACCTCATGAGCCGGTTTATGAGGGTACTCCCGTTTATGATTCAGAACCAATACCAAATGAGGAAGACATTGAACTCAC
>JAUEJL010102091.1:0-13170 GCA_032274825.1 Drosophyllum lusitanicum
ATATATATTCGGTTATAAAATAAATAAATAGTAAAAAATTCAAAACTTGGATAAAAAGTTATCTATTATTTGAAAAGTGATTATATCCTAAATTAGATAGGATTATCTCATTAGTATAAATAGAATATTAATCCCACTCAAATAAGATGATTGATTTTAAGGCAATCAAAATTTTTCTCCTCCTTTCCATATCGTGTTTTCTAGCAGAAACCTCATGGTTTTGTTTTGATCTTTGAAGTAACACACGCGCATACGATAGAGTTTGATTGTTCAGGATTGCAAAACCAGTTAGAAGGAGCTTGTAAGACATCATTGTGGGTGGACTTAACTTGAGCATCCGACTTATAAGTTTGTACTTTTCTTGTTAATTAAGGTATATATTAGAGTTTTGAAATTATTTAGACCTTGATTACAGGTTTTAAAGTTTTCATCTTTTTCACTTTCGTAGTCTAATCATTCTTAAAGTTTCGATTTTATGAAACTAGACAAAAGAATAGTTTTTGTTAAGACTCATATGATTGTTTTAACCAATAAAACCCAACAATTATAAAGTAAACAAAGTTTCACCGCTTTTGGATTATGTTTAGCGGCTCTTTAGGAATTTGAACTTTTAGTTTACAGTTCAAATTCATTCTTAATTAAATTAGCCTGTTAAGTCTAATCTAATTATTACATTACTAGACTAGATTAGATGTTCGTATAATACATGAGTTAGTTTAAAATTAACATTAAATATTAATAAAAATAAATAAATATGTAACACGCCAAAACTTGTGAGTTTTTCATTTAAATTTTTATTTATTACTTAGTGAAATATATAACTATGCATGAGTTTAGGAAAATAAATAAAGAGTCTAATTTGCACACTAATTTTGTAAAGTATAGAGTATGGGGATTGAACTTATAAACTACTTACTATGTTATGTGAACTTGAAACTATTATGTGGCAAAAGTCTAAATTAGAGAATTGAGAGGGGGTTTGTTGCCATATCTCCAAAGTTATTATAAAAGAGACTTTGGTCAATTAATGGTCAAAATTGAAGGAGAAGTGTGTGTGTGTGTGTGTGTGTGTTGTATCTAGACAATTCGAGAGAAGAGAAAGATCAAGCAAAGTCAGTGTTCAAGCTCAAATTTGAAGGGATTAAAGTATAGACTTATAATACAAGCAAGAAAGGTATGTATTTTGACCTATTTAATACCAATAGAAGAGATTATATCCTATTTTCTAGATGTTAGTAGGTTTTGGTAATTAGAAATCCTTTTGGTGGTGATTTAGTTAAGTTTTGGTTACTTATTTGATATCCATTAATGTTTAATCCACTGAGTTTATGTTGTTATTTATGAAAAATTGAGTTATGGATCAAACTATTGAGTATAAATCGAAAGTATGTAATTAATTGATGAGCAAAGTTGTAATTTACTTGTTGAGATCATGATTCTAATGTCATCAAGTGTTAGCAAGTGTTAAGATGCATTAGAAGGTGTTAATTTTGAGTTGAGTTTGGTTTTGGTCAAAAAGACAGCTAATCCGGTCGAACAGTATGCTGGAAATAGGCTTACATGGGTTGTGTACATGGGTGCCAGCCATGTAGGGTGTCATGTAGAGGTAAACAGGCCATGTTCCAGTATACGGAACGTGTACAACCCTTCCTTAACACAAGCCATGTATGGCTTGTAAAGACTGTGTATAGTTCAACTACACGGGCCGTATAGGGTTAGAGTACACAGTGGATGAACATGGCCTGTGTAGGTCATGCATAACTACACGGGCCATGTACTAGGTCGTGTAGATCACTAGTAGAGTTTTATTTGAGTAGTTTGAAATCTGAATTAGAGTACAATTTAATTATAGGTGATCGTTGTCGGGTATGTGCTAACTACTTGCTCATGACGGTGAAATGAGATAATAATTAGTGTTTCGGGTGAGTAACACGATCTTTAACAATGTATAAGATGTATGATTATGATAAATATGAAGAGTGTGGATAATCTCATAATATTTGCATTATAAACAAATAAGAGATTAATAATTAAGAGAACATCTGTGAGACAATCTGTAGCATGAGTGACAACCGGATAAATTGAGTACGTTGAATAAAGAGATAGTAGAGCTATTATTAAAATTTGATAATTATTAATCATATTGCATGTAACATGTGTTACTACATTGTGTCATATGATTATGTTCATAATGTGTTTTTATGTAATTATGTGCATAAGATAGATGATGTACAGATGGCATAAGTGACAAATAATTAACTTGAATAACAACAGAGATGCCTGAGTGGCAATAAAGTTGTCAGAGTGGTAATTTATAAATAGAGAAATAATAATCAAGTTAGAGTGGCTTGAAATAAGCCCGAGTGGCATTATATTAGCCTGAGTAGCAAATTATTAGCTCGAGTGGCATTTATTAACCTAAGTGGCGTTGTGAAAGTCTAATTGACAAACTACTAACCTAATTGACTTTATGATGGCCTGAGTGGCAGATATTTATCTTAAGTTGCGAATAAGGATTATGATGATGTTTTAACAAATAAGAGTTGTATGTGTAATTACTGGTTGGTTAATGATTGTGTGCTCGCTCATCTTCGTGCTTATGAGTATTATGTTTTTCCTCTTTGTAGGGTTTGGTAGAGAGAAGGCTCCGGTCTGAGACTGACAGCTCACGACTTCCGGGCTTGCTATATATTTGGAATATTAAATATGATTTTTAGAAGTAACTTATAATAATGTAAATTATCATAAAGATATTTATTTTTAAAATATGAGTCATTACAAAATTATTATAAAATGGCAAAGAAAATATAATTTCAAAAAATGTCGACAGACGGCATCAACACCTTGACCGGTGTTGGAAGATTTGACGCGGGGAGGGCAAATGTGACAACAAAAAAGTGGTATCATGATAAGAAAAGACGTGATTGTATTTCTTGTACAAGAATCGATCATTATTGTTATAATCACGGACAATATGGTCAACTCATTATTATCTATAACTGGAAAGAATTTAAAATGGTTTTTTAAAATGATAAAACTAAGAATTTGATTAAATATGATATTTTAAAATATTATAAAAGGTAATAATGATATTTGTAAATTAAAGTGGAAAAATAGAATATTATAAAGTTTAAAAAGACATATATGAAATTCTCCCTATTAATAATTTTTATTCAAATTAAAGACAAAATTTAATTTAATTTTGACTAAAGAAAAGTCATTTTTTGATTTCAATTTTACAAAAATGAATGATTTAAATTTGATAATTGAAATTGTTATATAAATCAATGTCTTGGATTTTATTTATGGTAATCTTCTTTTAATATAAATAAAAGATCAACATTTATCAATTTATTTAAGTAATCCTAATCTTTCATTTAGTCATAATTAAATCCTAACTATTCATTTTAGTTAAAATTGAAACTTAATTTTGATTTTAAATAGTTAAAATTAAAACTTAATTTTAACTTTAAATCAATTTAATTTACGTTCAACTATGTATCTAATTAACCTAGTATTTAACGAGTCATTTGAAACTATTTATTAATATTAGAGGATTAAATTTGATAATTAACATTACATAATACGAGTGTCAAATTTTTTTCTGTTTTCGTTCGTTTTATTTATTTTGACACCTTAAAGATTTCCTCAATTTTACATTCACTAATACATTCCAACTCTAAAACTAAAAAAGTATCCAAGATTTTAATTTGTTTTTAGTTTTTAAACTTTAATTATTAATTATTATTAAATTAAATTGGGTTAAACAAGTCCACAATTGTTTTCGATTCATATCGAGTACTTCATTTTTTTTACTTTATCAATCATAATTTTCTTGCAAACCCTTATTATAGACTATATTTTGAATACGGGATGAATAAAAATATTTTTATCGACTTACATGAGTTAGAAGAATGTTTAATATAGTCCATAATTAATCCATAATTCTAAAGGACTAATTTTAATCTTTGTATTCATGACATCAATGGTCCAGTTTAAATTTTAAAAATTTGGGTTGAGTGGCATTTTTGTAATTTTTCATAATTCACGTGTGATGCTTTTACAAATCACATGTGATTGTATACTGAATCACATATGATTAAATATTAAAATTTTAGGACTATGTTTTTTAAATTGACTTTATTAAACATAACTCATATGAGTTAATATCAAAATCTTAAAAAGTGTTATTATTAGGGATTGATAGATTAAATAGGTACTTTTAACATGAATTTTTTAATTAAATATTAAAAATTTGGTGGCATTTGAAGATAAGTAAATTTTGATCTCATAATAAAAAAAAAGTGCAAGGTTACATGTTTTTAAATAAATTAATTTGATCTCTTAATAAAAGAAAATGTGGAACGTGGGGCAATTAATGACAAAGAATAAAAATGGAAATAAAAATGTAATTAAAAAAAAGCCTTAAACACCGCATAGTCCACGTCCAACAAAGAAATGAATGGTCATATTTTGCACATAGATCGAACTCGGGTCATGAATGAAATTAAGCCTATCAATTTTTGAGTTAATACGAAACCCCGACATGAAAAAAGTGACTCGAACACGAAACAGGTCAAAAGCGGTGATACGAAAATAAACGGGTCAGGTTATGATCAACCCTACAACCCGAAAGTGACATGTATGACCCGTTTAAGGGTAAAACTATAACATCATAAACTTTTCTTTAATACTTAAAATTTAAACTTTGAAAAAACGATTGTGAATTCAAACAAAAGAGTGACATCTTAGGTCAATAAAACTCGCGAAACAAACGTAAAAAACCCTTAAACGTTAAAAACTTAAAATAAACAATAAAAGATTTACAGTTAAAATAATAGTATGTCATTTTGATACTTGTTATTTTGACGATATGATTTTGGTATTTTTACATTTGATTACTTGATAGGTGGTATTTTAGTATTTTGAATCGATTCATAATTCTATGTAATGTTGAATAATTTTAAATTATACGGTTATTCAATATCATTATTTATTAGTACTTGACAGAATAGTAGTACATGATAGCTTTTATTATATTCATTTATATAAGTTGAATAAAAAAGTAAATCAAAATTTGAATCAAACTGAAACAAATTCTGAATTTAAAGTTCGAATACAATCGAAACGAACATTGAATACTGAAGTTAGAATATAAACGAAAATCATTTTCGAAATTCTTACCCAAAAGTTGGAAAACAAACATTGAATTTCAAAGATTGATAAAGAAAATCGTAATTGAAACGGAAAACTGTATTTGAAAACCGAAAAAAATACTTGTCAATCACATTTGGCATAAATAGGTCAACATGAAAAAATCTTACACGATCCAAACCCGACACGAAAATAAATGAGATAAAATTGGATCACTATGCCATTTAACATTGTTGTTAAAATTCTAATAAAAAGTGTATTTATTAAAAATAGAAAATTATATAATTCAAGAAATTTAAATATTTTATTGGAAGAACATAAAGTACATATGACAAATTTCTAAATCACAAGAAGAAAAAAACATATGTTTAACAAGAATATAACTCTCAATGGACCAAATCTTGCAAATCCTCATATGAAATGAAGAACAAAAAGCTTTATGCCACAGCAGGCATATCCTTCAACCATGAGTCCAATGGCTTCCCAATTGAGTAAACAATGAACCCAATCTCCCTCAATTTCTGTGGGTCCACAACATTTCTTCCATCAAACACAAAAGCCGGTTTCGGCATGCTGTCATAAATCTTCTTGTAATCAAGACTCTTGAACTCGTCCCACTCGGTTAAAATACAGAGCCCGTGTGCACCCTTAGCCGCTTCATATGCATCCCAGGAGACACTCACTTGCTTCACCGAGCTCGGGCTCATGGGCTGCAGGTGCACTGGGTGGTCCCAGTCAAACTTGTTCATAGAAAGATCTCTCTGAATCTGTTCTTCAGTCACTTGTGGATCATAAATGCTCAAATGCGCCTTATCTCCTAGCAAGCCTTTGCACACATCAATGGCTGGGGTTTCCCTTGTGTCACCAGTGTCTTTCTTGAAAGCAAACCCCAAAACCGCAATCTTTTTGCCTGAAACAGTGTTAAACATCGATGAAACGATTCGGTTGACAAAACGACTCTTTTGGTAATCGTTGACTTTAATCACTTGTTTCCAATAATTAGCAACTTCGGGTAACCCGTTGCATTCACAGATATAGACCAGGTTTAAAATATCTTTCTGGAAACAAGATCCACCAAACCCAACACTGGCGTTCAAGAACTTGTGTCCAATCCTGGTGTCCTTCCCCACTGCGTGGGACACCTCTGCCACGTCGGCACCAGTTGCTTCACATAGCGCGGACATAGCGTTCACAGAGGAAATCCTCTGTGCCAAAAAAGCATTAGCTGCCAGCTTTGACAACTCAGCTGACCAAAGATTAGTGCAAATAATCCTCTCCTCAGGAACCCAATGAGCATAAACATCTTTTAATGCCTTAATTGCCCTTTGACCATCCGGGGTTTCTCGCCCTCCGATCAACACACGATCAGGGGCAAAAAGGTCTTCTATTGCCGTTCCTTCGGCTAAAAATTCTGGGTTGGACAGGATCTGGTACTTCACACCTTTGCTATTATGGGTAAGGATCTTTTCTATTGCCTCGGCTGTTTTCACAGGAACCGTTGATTTCTCGACCACGATCTTGTCAGATTTTGACACATCAGCAATCATACGAGCAGCACTTTCCCAGTACGTGAGATCAGCGGCTTTCCCAGCCCCCAAACCTCGGGTCTTTGTTGGGGTGTTGACCGAAACAAAGATAATATCAGCCTCAGAAACATGTTTTTCAACGTCGGTGCTAAAGAACAAATTCTTTCCCCTACATGATTTGACCACATCATCAAGCCCAGGCTCGTAGATCGGGAGCTGGTCACTGTTCCACGCAGTGATCCGAGAGACCGAGATATCAACAACAGCTACTTCGATGTCAGGACATTTGAGGGCAATAACCGCCATTGTTGGACCTCCAACATACCCAGCCCCAATGCAGCAAATCTTCACCATTTTTCAACTAATCTTGACCTAAAAACATAGAAAAACAGATTTTGTTAAAACCCCACAAATATCTCATCTTGGGAATGCAACAAAATTCAGAATCTAGATAAAAACTAAAAAGTTAGAGCCTTTATGATTCTTGAAAATCTAAGATGCTATAAGATACCATTTGCTAGCAAGTTTATGTGTAAACAAACAAATGAAGACTCAAAACTAGCATTTCCTGGAAATTAAATTCTTTAAAGAAAACACCAATTCAGATCTACATATATTCTATTCCAATGGAGAAGCTAGATTTATATCAAGAAAAGTCAAACAACAAAGAGCAATGAATATATAACTGAGAGAAAGCTAAATTTAACATCAAAACAGACATTCTTTTATCAAATCAAGTAAAAAATGTTCCAAGAAACTGGATATCCTGCCAAATCTAATGAATCATGAACAAGATCTTTATAAATTCTGGGAATTGGGACCAAAGTTTGTACCTTCTCTGGGAAAGAAGTTGCAGAGAAAATAATTGGAAGAGAAGTTTTCTTTCTGTTGAGGTGGAGAGAGAGGGGGGAAGATCTCTTTAAATACCCATAAAAAAAACTAACTTCAGATCTGAATTCTTAGGACACTAAAAAACTAAGCAAAGTGCCAAAAGTGAGATTTAGAACATTCAACACGTTTCCAAACTGTACCTTTCAGTAATTAACAAGGGAATTTCAGATTATACATTATTTAGATTTTTGTTTTCTTTCTACTTTTGGGTCCTAAAATTTGTTTAACACAAGAATTTATACTCACAGATCACTAAAATGATATAAATACCCCTTGTTTATTATATATGTGATCTATAAATACTCGTAAATATCCTTCGTTTAAGTGATCTATGTGTGAAACATCATTATAAATACTCGTAAATTATGCGCAGTTAAAAGCATATATGATTTTCTTTATTTTTATGGTTGGTTAGGAAAAGTAAATCCATGTTAAGTATTTGATTATTGAATTGAATAACCCTGAATACATTGAAAAGCATGTTTTCAAGATTCCAAGGACCATACTTTCTACCTTTTTTCCATAACGTTTATGTAAATCCATCAACTGGGCATGTAAATGATTTTTATGATTTACTTTCACATGATTCAGGGTTTAGAACTCAGGCCCTAAAAAGAAAAAAAAATCAATTCTTGAGAAAACCCTGTTCAAAAAGTACTAAAATTTGGATCTTGATGTCGCTTTAAAGGTGAAGAATCTACACCAATGTCATGAGGTTTTCTTGACTTACTCAATACCCAGTTAATAAAACTGGATCTTGAACAAAACCCATGTTCCAAAAGTACCAAAAATTCCCAAAACTTTGAGCAGTTGATGTAGTTACAGTTTTTCCATGTGAAATTGAAAAGGGTAAACCGACCCAAGAACATGTGCTTTAGGTAATAAAATTAGGTCAAATGAATGTGAAAAAAGGAAACTTTAGGAATCAGAAAAGAAAACATGAATGATGATTTAAAAAAATTAATAAAAAAGGGGGTGATGAGAGTTGAGTAAGATTCAAGAAATGATTTTAAAAAAGAAGTCATAATTAAAGAGGACTTGAATTGAAAGGAACACATAGCCAAGAGGGTCTTAATGAAGATTAAACGTGTTGATTACCTGATAAAATGGGGTTGAACCAGCTACTCCGTCGTTGGCAAAGAACCTTCAAATGCAAGAGAGAGAATAGAGGAGAGAGAGTGGGGGTGGGGCTCTACTCTCTAGGGTGGCGTTGGGAAGAGAGAGAGAGGGGGGGTACGTGTTGTTGTACTCATGGGTTTGTTCTACATAGAGTAATTAAGGTTGGAGAGCTAATTAAGAATTAAAGTAACTGTTATTTGCCACTAATTACTTGCCTAAACTTATTTGAAAGGGAAAAATTACACGCAAGAACTTCATAGGATGAGACAGATTAATGGCACGCATGCCCATATATCATGGTTCAAAGATCATTCGTACGTAACAAAATTCATTCATATATAACAGATATAAGTATTTAACAATACATGATACAAGTTAATTTTTAACAAATTAAAAGTGTTTAGATAGTCAATTATTCGTGGGTTGTTCTTGATTTCGGATTAATTAATCCTGGTTGTTTAGAGCTTAACAACACAGTCAACTAATCGTTTGCTTTTGTTCCTGTTTCTATAATTTAATTACGCAAACAACTATTCACTATAGGAAATTATTAAACCTACACTTATCATATCCACAAAGTAAGTTGCACCCTCAACATTAAGAAGAAGGATACATTAATGCTATTAGTAAATACTGTAAATATTGTGATTTAATTGTATTTTAGGATATATATATCTCTTTCCTATTTGTTTGCCTTTAGGTTAGGAAAGTTGGTATCATTCTTTGTATATATGTACCGATTTGTGGAATGGAAATGACAAGGAGATTATTCATCTTGCTTGGTATCAAAGCATATAATTTTTTTCTTTCCGGTTCTTCCTTCTCGCCGGCAATTTTTTTCCCGGTGACACATTGAGTGCTACGGCCCTCTTCTTTCCTTATGGCTGCCATCGACCCTCCACCCAAACAACCTCTTCATCTGGTTTATACCGTGACTAACATCCAAAATAAAATCCGAGTTCTCGACGGAACCAAGGTCACCTACAATTCATGGGTTAAGCTCTTCAAACTTCATGCTCGTGGGTACAAGGTTCTCCATCATATTGACAGTACGCCGCCTCCTGCCCGCAACAGTGATGCTTATACTTCTTGGATAGAAATCGATGCCATAGTCCTTCAATGGATTTATGGCACTTTATCCAGTGACCTTCTTCTTTGTGTCCTAGACAATGACACCACTGCCTACCAAACATGGCTACACGTTTAAGAACTCTTCACAAACAACAAAGGGTTCTGTGCAGTAGCCCTTGAACATGAATTCACTAATCTTACCTTACAATCGGTCTCTTCCCTAGATGAGTATATCTTGTCAGAAACTCAAAGACCTTGCTGATCAACTATCGGATGTGGACAACCCGGTTACCGAATATCGGCTGGTCCTACAGCTTGTTCGCGGGTTACCACCGGAATACGACACAGTGGCCTCCTTCATCAATCAAAGTCTTCCATCGTGGGACACCGCCCGGAGCATGCTCCAATTGGAACAACACCGCCAATCGGCCCGTCAAAATCTTTCCGGCTCAAGTGCTTTGGTTACTCCTCCAGCTCCATCGGATGATCGTCAACCACACATATCCCATGAAACCCCTTATCGCCAACCGGGTTGGGGACGAGGTTGCACCACCCAATCGGGTCGCTCCAATCGCGGGGGACGAGGTTCCTCTAGCCATGGCCGACCTCAAAAACATTATCCCCGGGACTGCAAACCACCCCACAATACACTAGCCCATATTACCCTCCTTGGGCTTGGTGGGCTCCTCCATCGTGTCCTCACCCGTCAGCCCAAACTGCACCTTGTCCCAATCTGCCCCCCTCAAACCCAATAACCACAAATGCTCCCTCTGCGGTCCATATGGCTTACACACAGGCCTAACAAGCAAATCCAAACCAACAGCCATCCTATGATGCTTTAAATCCAACGGACCTAGGTCAGGCTTTTCAAACAATGCATCTAAATCAATCGGATCCCTCGTGGTACATGGATACAGGTGCTTCGTCTCACTTAACGACCGACTTAGGTAACATATCAACTCCCTCTACATTTTCTTCTAACAAGTTTATTTTTGTTAGGAATGGCAATCGTATTCCTATGTTAGGATCCGGGCACACCACATACCAATCCCAATCCCAAACAATACACCACAATAGCGCGAGGCAAAAGTCTCTTTGATATATTAATATCTAAGTTTATACATTGTTAATTATCAATTCAAATTCAATTTTCGTAGTGAAACCAAATTCAAATTTGCTTTTAGGTTTTGCTTGTTTATTGAGAAATTAGTGAGATTTATTTTGGTTTGACCCGATGAGAAAAAGAGTAAACCCGTAAAACTCGAAGGGTTGAAACACAACCAAAGAACACCTCTAACTTTGCCCCACTTGACATTTTATTTTGGTTCAGTCCCTATGTACGAGTGGTACAAGTGTTTACACTTCACCATACCGCTACGTCAGCTTTTTTTTCCCACTAATCAGCCTCGTCATGTCACTCTCCACCACATCATATTTTGAGACCCACCTAATACCACATTAATCAATTTTTAAAATAAATAAGAATAAGAGTTATTATGAAACAACCATCATAAATCATCATAAGTGATTTCATCGTCGATCTCTTTCTCCAAACCATTTTTGAATTTCTTTGATCTCTCTAATACACAAACATTCACGTGTACACACACGGGACAACACTGATTTGCCTATGAAGAAGCCACCCTCGTTGGATCTGCTTTGTCGAAGACCCTCTTTCATCGGTGTTTCTCCGCCATCGGTGACCCCCACTAGCGACAACCTTCCACCGACAACAAACCCGCACCGCACCCACCGACGACCCACAATCGCATTACAGTGACGAAGAATGTTGGAGAGGAGTAGCAAATCGAGGTCGTAAAGCTGTTTGTTAGAGATTATGTTCACTCTGCATCACCGCTACCACAACCAAGATGAACCTCTTTTGTGAAGATGAAAGATTGCATTCAGATGAGAGAGAAGGATTTATTAGCATAAGAGAAAAACAAAAAAAACCTTGGACCCCACCATCTTCACACCCCTTGACATGGTTGTTAGAGATTATGTGTACCATAGCTATATGATGTCACAACCAACATCATAGGACACTCGATAGCCACACATGTGAGTGCTATAATTCAAGTAGTAGTATACGTAGCAACCATAAATAAGAAATATTATTCTATAATAGGATAGTACATTAAAGTATTTTAATTTACTTGATATTTATTCAAACAGTTTATTAATTATATATATTTATTTTAGGATCAAAATAAATATGTATAATTAATTAAGGATTCATATTAATTAATATAATTTTCGGATTTATTTATTTAATTAAATGCAGCTGAAAACTAAAGGTTTTAATTAACTGAAATCGAGATAAAGGCTTTTTATCTTAATTATTTACATAGTTAACTTATCCTTTAAGTTAAAAATTTGGATAAATAGGAACTCTATTTTAATAAGGGTTATATCCTTATTAGCATATGTTTCCCATATCTATAAATAAGAATTAAGGTTAAGTTTTATGTTGTTACATATAATTTAGAAACCTAAAATTCTTTCCGGAAAATCCCTTCTCTCTCTTGGCGCGAAAACCAAGAAGAAAGAAAACCGATTCTCGGTTTTTGGGTGTTCGGCTAAAGCTAAGGTCATTCGAGGTTCGAGTTTGATCGTCAATTGCGGTTATCAAGAGTGCTTGTCTTCAAGATCAAGGGTGTACTATATCTTAAGTAAAACTTTGCTAAACCTCCTTGTACGTTTCGTGTTGTTCTTGAGGTATGCTTTGAAAAATAGATCTGCTATTGGGTTAATTGTAAGTTTTTATTAAAACTAGTTTTTGCTTCCGCATTAATCGGATAATAAAGTTTCCAACTTCAATTCTTGTTTTGATAAAATCGATTAACTTGGTTTTTATATATGGTTAATGCGGTTTTTATATACGGTTAATGCGGCTCCTAAAACCAAAAAAGAGTATCAGTGCCAGTTGTTTTCTATAATACCCGAAGGTTTGATTCGTTTAGGTTTCTTTAAAGTATACCTTTGTTGCCCTCCTAGGTTTCTTTTGCCCTGTTATTTGATTTCTTATTGATAGTGGGGGCTAAGGTTTTCGAAATTCATGCTTATAATTCAGGGTTTTGATCCTTGTTGGTATTAGTTAAACCGAAAATTATTTAAATAAATATATTTGTTAAGTTTTGATATTCAATATATATTTGTTGGTCATAAATAAATATATTTGTCTATTAGGGTTTTGGAATTGTACAAATATATATTTATTGTTAAAGTTTGAACTTAATATATATATATATATATATATATATACACACACACACCCCAAAGATCAGATGCGAACGTTTGTAGCGTGCGAACGACCAAAACTTTTCTCCATGTCGTGGAGATCAACCGCACGACGTGCCGTTGCTCCACATCGTGGAGGCACCCCACGCCGTGCAACACACACACACAG
>JAUEJL010102102.1:0-13168 GCA_032274825.1 Drosophyllum lusitanicum
GATGCTTCCGCTTAGCTGTTACTCACTAGCTATTTATAGCTAACCCTCTCGTGTACATTCCATGCGCAGGTAAATAGATTGGCTGGTGAGGACGGGTACCTGCTATGGATGTCATGTTTGTTTTGGGGAACACACTTTTGAATACTTTGTTTGTATGTTTATATTATGTAATGGTTGGCCGTATTGGTAACGCCTTTTGATATCTTTTGGTTGCAACTTATTTATAGGTTGTAAATATTAAATTAGTTTGGATTACTTGATCTTCAAGATTTTGTCAAGAATAGTTTATGTTTTTTAAAAGTTTAAAAATGTCCATGTTCTTCAAATTTTTGTATAAATCATAATAAAAAAGCGAAAAAAATTGTTGATGACCGTCTATAAGAGGTTAAATGTATACAATGGTAAAATTTTAATGTTTGTTGTATTGTTTTAAGAAAAATAAAGTTTGTTATATAAGAGGATATTTAAGACAAATTTGATTGTATTTTGTGTAATTTACTATTTATTAAAAAACAAATTATTTAATGTAATTAAAATGAATAAAAATCTTACGTTATAGTTTAAGCTTATTTTAAATTGAAACTGAATTAATCAATAAGAATGAAATAGTAATTGATTTTAGAAAATACAATATTTTTATTATTTTACTTTATTACAAGAAAAAAAGATTTATAATCAAATTCTACAATTAAAACTTGGAAAGAGTTATCACTATAGCATCCTTTTTTAAACACGAGAAAAAGAAAATTAGAAAAATTAATTAATTAATTAATAATAATAATAACAATAATGATGGGAGTTTGACGTGAAACCCCGGGACGGAAGGGGTGCTCGGAGTGTGGCAATAAAAATCAAATCTAATATCGCCAACTTGGCCGAAGTTTTTGTTGGAGTTCCGACCACCGCCCGACCGATTGAAGAAGATTTAGTCTTCTCAGTCCATGCCGTCAACTTCTTTTCAGATCACCGTCTAAGTTTGTCTTTTTCAGAGGGATGTCCGGCGTTCACAAGACCTACACCACTAATCCAGACGATTACAATCTTCTAGAAGAAGTAGGTTACGGTGCCAGCGCCACCGTTTACAGAGCGATCTATCTTCCCTCCAATGACGTCGTCGCCGTTAAGTGCTTGGATCTCGAACGCATCAACAGCAATCTGGTAATTCCATTGTTTCTGTTGCTTTTTTAGTTTTCTTTTTCTGATGCGTGGTCTGTAAATTCAGCTATAACAATAGCAATTGAGAAAGAGGGCATTTGTTGTTTCTATTGATTGAACTGAACTTGGAATCGTTTTCGATTCGGGTTTCATATTGAGATCGAATGCACGAATGGATACTGACTTCTTACAAATTAGCGTCATCATATGCCTATTTGTAACATTATGATGAAGTTTAATGCAATCATCTTGAAAAGTTTCAGAATTATTACTGGACATCGATCTCGAAGTTGAAAATTGGGTCGTTTGACAATCAGAAGTCAAAGTGCATCTCTTTCCTTTAGAAGGGTGGAAATTTTAATTTTGCTCAGAATTATACCAATTCGATTTTGCTGTAGCGAGAGTAGATATCACAAGGCAGTGAAGTTTACAAATTCTGTATTTGATCTGCCTATGGCCCCTGCATGTTGTGTGGACTGTAAATATTCGCCCTTTGAGCTTACTCAAGTGCAGAACCATAACCTGCTTAGAAATTAGGACTAACTGAATGGAAAACTGTAGGCGATTCAACTTAGTAGGCTTGGATGCTTTGAGGATGAACTTGAGAACTACTTCCTTTTCCCTAGAATGTGGATTTTGCTACTATCTGAATTCATTTTTTTTTTGGCTTTTAATGCTTGCATAGTCTCTTTTGAGGTTGTCTTAAAGAACGCAGCACGTACCATGCTTACTTGTACTTGCTTAATCTTAAAAAGCATAAGATCGACTTAAGTGGCTTTCGGCTAATTGGCTTTCTTAGGTAATCTTTTTTTATAATTTAGCATTTATATTGGTTGCCATAAATGAAGTTAGTGTTTTTTGAATTTTGACCATGATGAGTATCAATGAGTCTTCTTTTAATGGCAATAGATATATAAAAGCATGAGTTTTTGTCATCAAAGATTCTTTATTTACGTTGCTGTGTGGATGTTAACGACCAGAAGCCACTTTTGTAGATAGTAACAAAAATACCATTTAATTTTGCTGCGAAAAACAATGATAAGGACTTTATCAATTAAATGCGGAGAGGTTAGACATATGTGAGCACTGAATGTGTATATTTATTATCGTCTTTGGATGGAATCTTTATATTCAAAAAGGGAACTAGGAAAAATAAGAAAAAGGAACATGTGTAGGTACATACAGTTTAGTATATATTTATAGTTTATATTGTGATATGTCAATGTCTTTTATTTCTTTTCTTCTTTTTTCCTTTTTATTCACTTATGTATTCCATATATACAATTTAATAAACTAACAGGAGCATTATATCTGATTAGAAATGTTACAATATGAGAGATCTATAGCAAATACTAAAATAATGGAATATGGTGATGCATAACTTATGTAAGAACTGGTTACAGGATGATATTCGAAGGGAGGCCCAAACAATGAGTTTGATAGATCACCCTAATGTGATAAGGGCGTTTTGTTCATTTGTTGTCAACCAAAACCTTTGGGTGGTTATGCCATTTATGGCTGAAGGTTCTTGTCTACATCTCATGAAAACAGCTTATCCAGATGGGTTTGAAGAGTCAGCTATTGCTTCTATTCTCAAAGAAACTCTCAAGGCATTAGAGTACTTGCATCGACATGGACACATTCACCGTGATGTTAAGGTTGGTAGATTTTAGGATCACACTCGATACGCGGAATCGTATGACTTGGGAAGTAACCTTTTCTTTTTGGTTCAGGCTGGAAATATACTTCTTGACACTAATGGAGTGATAAAGCTTGGGGACTTTGGTGTCTCAGCTTGTATGTTTGATAGAGGTGATAGACAACGTTCAAGAAATACTTTTGTAGGAACTCCTTGCTGGTTAGTATATAGTCAAGAAACCTTTTCAATAATTATTGTTTTAACATTTGGGTCACTTATGACTTTAATTTTAATACCGCGAATAGGATGGCACCAGAGGTTCTGCAGCCAGGAAGTGGATATGATTTCAAGTGAGTTTGGATGATCATTTCATTAAAAGGTTGCTTATGGTTTATGTATAAATTTTTTATATTTCGCGCATTGTCGACCTACAGGGCTGACATTTGGTCTTTTGGAATTACTGCACTGGAGCTGGCTCATGGTCATGCCCCTTTTTCAAAGTATCCTCCAATGAAGGTTAGTATTTCCAGAACCATAATGAACATATTCTTCTTCAAGTCCTTTTTTACCATTCTTTTATGTCACAGGTCCTCTTGATGACAATTCAGAATGCACCCCCAGGACTTGATTACGATCGGGATAAAAGGTTTTCTAAGGTATCATGTTCATTTTTGTTTGTAGCTACAGCGCAATGTTACATTCTTACATAAACATGAGAAATTGGGATGGAAAACTGCTTCTGTGTTTGTATATTTTTATATCCATAACTAAGAAATTCCATTTGCGAACAGGCTTTTAAAGAATTGGTTGCAATGTGCTTGGTTAAAGATCAAACTAAAAGGCCAACTGCTGAGAAGTTGTTAAAACATTCCTTCTTTAAGCAAGCTAAACCTCCAGAGCTCTCTGTGAAGAAACTTTTTGCTGACTTGCCACCATTATGGCATCGTGTGAAAGCCCTGCAGGTATCCCATTGTAGTTTTATGATGTACACAATTTTATTTATCTGGCCTGTTTCGCTTTATCCACTTGTGCAATATTTGCAGCAAAAAGATGCTGCTCAGTTAGCTCTCAAGAAGATGCCCTCAGCTGAGCAAGAAGCCATTTCACAGGTTAGATGCACTATTCTGTTAATGAATTTTCTTTTATTTTTTCAAACGTAGTTTTATATTTTCCTAATTCTGTTTCGTTTTTTTAATGATGATACCAGAGCGAGTACCAGCGAGGTGTTAGCGCCTGGAACTTTGACATTCAAGATTTAAAATTCAAAGCATCCTTGGTATTCATTCTATATGATTATACATCATGTTACTTTTTCATCAGACTTATAACCATGACAATCTGATTCTTTTTACTTTGATAATTGACTATTACTCAAATTCTAATTTTCACCAAAAGGTGCAAGATGATGACGAAATTCAAGATATCAAGGAAGATGATGCAAATTCAACTTCAGTTGCCAACTATGTAAGGATCATTCTAGAATTTTTTTTGAGCTTTGGAATATTAAGCTAAATTTTTAACACACTATCTAATCTATGCCTAATCAGCCCTCTAAAATCTTAGAATCTACAACATATTAGATACTATTCATCTGTTGCAGGATACATCCGATTCAAAGGCTACAGTTGGCAATCCAATTTCCGCAAACGAGATTGTTAGTAGGTCAGTAGTCTTTGCAGTTTTTCGTTTGAAATTAATCCTATGGTCTGGACTGCTAAAGTTTTTCGTTATAGTCGGTGTGTGATCCTTGCAAGTTATTTTATAAATTGCTTGGTTTTTGTAACTAATTTTTAACATCTAACTCTCACGTTTTCTATATACCTGCTTCAGTGATGAAGTAGTCCCATCTGAAAGCCTAAGCAATAAGGGAGATACTTCAGAAAGTAATATGGCAGAAGGCAATAAAGGCAACATTGGTCTAGAAAAGAGCAGAACAAGAACAGAGCAACTACCATCAACCTCAGATAAAGATGCAACACAGGCCAAAACTAGAATTCTAACAGGAAGAAATCGACAAACGCAAAGTGGACCTCTAGTGGCTGGTGTGGTCTTAAATCATTCAAAGTCCGAAAGAACTCGTAATTTTGAAAGGTTCCACCATTATTAATATTTCTTGTTGCTTATATTTCCCAATATTGTAGTCATTTATATTGAGTTAATATTTAATGGATGTATGTGTGGATATTTTTCTAATTAAATAGTTTTCTCTATACCAGGTCTGACAATGAAAGCTCACAGGCAATTGATAAAATTCATCAAGTAAGGAGAGCTCCCAGCTTTAGTGGCCCATTGAATCTCCCCAACCGAGCTTCAGGAAACAGTTTGTCAGCTCCAATAAAACCATCAGGAGGTATTTATTCTCACCTTTTTCCTCAATCTTAAAATAATAAACACTTCTTGGCTTGACCAGTATGCATATAAATTTGACTTCCACAGGATACAGGGATTCGTTGGATGAAAAATCAAAAGCAAATTTGGTACAAATAAAAGGACGGTTTTCTGTGACATCTGAAGACCTTGATCTTGTAAAGGTATGCTGCATTGTCATGCTAATGGTATACTCTATTTTGGTTCTAACTTGAATATTTACTTCAGGATATTCCATTATGTACAGTCCCTCGACGGTCACCCCAGGTAAGAAGCCAAATATGCAATCATTTGAGTTTAGTCAACTCTCTCTTTTAGGGCATATTGTACCAAAATGTAATGAATTTTCATTATTTTTTTTGAAAAGCGAACTTCAAATTTTTTTTTGTCATTGTCTATAATGAACTATCATTTTCCCTATTTAATGTAACAAACTATGATATTGTAAAATCTTTATGTAAAACTTATAACCGGTTAGAGGGTGATGTGACATTGGTTTTGAGTAATTTGTGACATATAAATCGCCACATTACAACGAATGATGATGTGTTTGAGTGTCTCTTAATGGTGTTTGCATGTGTTCTTTTTTATTTGTGTGTATGTTTTTGGTGTTTTAGAGTGTGTGGGTTTTAGCTTTTACAAAGAATCAATAACCCAAATCTGGGTTGGTTAAAAATTGACATGTAGTTACTTACGTGGCATGCCGCATAACTGCATAAGAACAGTTTGTATAAAATTTTAATAAGTAACTGGTTATGAGTGGGTTAAGCTTTACATCAAATGGTAACAAATCAAAGTTTGTTACATCAAAAGGTAAAAATGACAGTTCATCACATACAATGATAATTTGATGAATGTTCAATACATCTTGGTGCAATTTGCCCACTCTATTAAGGTAATCAGCTGTCAAACTCTATAAAGGTTTTGTACCAGTCGAAAGGGTTGCCATTCTTATTTGACATTTTTTAATGAACTGGCTTACTATGTTAGTTGCCTAATGTCTGTTCTTTCTTGAGTTGACTTGCCACAATATGTGGCTAGTGTAAAATTTTCTAAAAATCAAGTTAAAATTTTATGAAATATAATCAAATTAGATAGTACTTGAGTTTTATAAAAAGAAACTCTTGTATCATATTCATTATTTGATACTTCTTATAAAAAAATATTTTTGTTACTTTTTACATGTTATAAAATATAACTAATAATTACCATCAAATTAAAAACATGTGTACAATTATTATTTTTATCATTTTATTTTACTTGTTCCAAGTTTATGTTGTTATTATTGTTTTATCAATTTATTTAATTGTACCTAGTTTCATTTTTTTCAAACTAAATTCATGTTATTAATATATATTTATAAATATTATTTTGCATATAATAAATATTAAATTAATGATAAATATTATATCATATATATTTATAATTACAATATTGATAAAATAACTATATACACATAGAAAATAAAAAAGAAGTATATATAATATACGGGTTAAGCTGTACATGAAAGGCTCGAAATGAGCCGAGCTCGAGCTCTCTTAAATTAAACTAGCCAAGCTCAAGCTTAGTCTAGCTCGGGCTTGGCTCCTTTTGTTTACACCCTTTGTGCTGTGATTTGCATGAAGGGGGCGGCTGGTAGTGGTTGTGCTGTGATGGATGGAGAGAGAAGGAAAGAAAAGGAAGGAGAGACCGGGGAAGGGGGGCTTTTGTTTAATTATTTATGCCTAATATAATATTATTAAGAATGTCAACTAAGCTAGCCAACTCACCAATAAATGCCTCATAAGCAACATAACCCTTCTAAAGATCGGTTATTAGTTTTTTTGAGAACTTTTTGAAAGTTGATTACCTAAGAAGAGTTAAAAAATCTCATTACCTCAAATGAAAATCATCTATAGTTGGTTGGTTGGTTGCCTCTTTATCAGCTTGTTCATTTGCCTAAAACTAATTTGTTAGTTTTCATGGATTATGATGTAAATTAGGAGTCATCTTTGAGGAAGTCCGCAAGTGTAGGAGACTGGATATTTGATTCAAATAAAATGGTTTGCATCCCACGCTAACTTCATCTTTCTACAAGTTCATGAAATATGTGATACCGAACTCTTTGTTGCCTGTTTGACAGCCTACACCTAGGGAGATCAATAGCACTTCTGTACATAGCAATTTACCTGCATCATTCCTCATGCCCCACCTTCAAAACCTTCTTCAACAAACATCACTTCAACAGGTAACCTGGGTTACTGATACAAACATGAAATTAATGATGTTTTTACTAAATAAAAATCACTTATTTATTTGCCCAGGATCTTATCTTGAATTTGTTGAATAGCTTGCACACAGCTGAGGTAGCAGAAGGTGAGTCAAAATGTTCATTGGATCTTAATGTGCTTGTGAAGAAATTTGGACTAACTTGTCTTCTCTGCTTTTATTTCAGCTTCTCCAAATGGGAAGCTGCCCCCTTTGCCTCGCAGTTCTGAGAACAATGGATCTGTATGTAATTTCATTACTTCCACTTAATAATAAATTATCATTTTTGCTTGTCAGGCTATACCGTGAAAAACAAATTCAAATGGTAGATTAATTGATTAATATAGTAATTATTACCAAATTTTCAGGTTGAAGTTTCTGATAGAGAACGTTTGCTGCTTACCAAGGTTTCTGAGCTACAATCCAGGTTACTGAAACAGCACATATTATCCTCTTGTTTTTCTTGTGTTTTCGTTATTTTATATTTTATATTTTTTTGTGGTTAGTGTTGGAAGTTTTTCTGATTTATCTATGCAATTTTTTTTAATTACTTATACAGGTTAACAATATTGACAGAGGAGTTGACCACTGAAAAGTTAAAATACGTACAGGTGAGTTGGCTGAGTTCTTGTAATTTAATCAATCAGATTAGGGGAGCATTTCAACAAGAAATATATATTTGTTAATAACTATATGAACTACTGTTGACCACTTGATTCACATTCACATGTGAAATTTGGATGCATATGCATCTACTTCAGATGTATTGCATCTATATTCCACGTGTAAATATGAAATGAGTGGTCGGGAATAGTACTTGTGGTTTTTAGTTCTTACTAAATACATAGTTCTTATTTGATCCTGATTTAATCAGATTATATTAGTTTGGAAGAAACATCAATTGTCTTGACCTTGAAGAATTAAACTTATAATACTGATTTCATGAATATTAATCATAGTTAAACTGCTTCTTCCAGTTACAAGAGCGAGTTGATGCTATTACCAGTCGAGAGGATGGGCAGAAAGGTGAAGCGGATGCTTAATATCCTCCCGGATATACAACTATTGTATTGCTGTATATTCTGGTAAACTAATTTATTCCCCTTTTTATTCATGTGATCTTTAGACTGTGTTTTTTATATAGTTTAATTTGTAAAAATTTACAATTGCAAGCAGTGGTGCTCGTAGCCAAGAAACTTCGATGCTTTCCCTCAGCTGTGTAATAAGTTTTTGTTAAAGATATCCGCGATCTTGAAAATTTGAAATGCAAACAAATCGGGTAGTGAGGAAACCATTTCTTTGATTCATTTTTCATACAAAGAGAGAATGCCTGGGTTTTGCAGTCTGCAGAAAGCGTGATTGCTTGATTCTTTGCGCTGAATCTCTTGAAGCTCAAATATAATATGTATGTTCGATGCTGTAGCAACTGTACTCGTTAAAAAAAATGTTTAAATGATAAGTTTTTGTTGTATTTTGAGATTATCTGTAACTGTTATAATACCAGAAATGTGAATATAAATAAACAGAATGAAGTTTATGTTTTTTATTTTGGGTTTTGGGAGAGTATCGCCCTGCTTTGTGAATGCATATGTAATGTATAAAAAAAAGAATGTAAATTTAGGACTTTGGGATTTCTTATAATTCATAGGTTGAGGTCAAGTTTGTTTGGAAAATTATGAATTTATTCATCCTTTTTAAAGGTTTTATATTAAAGGTTAAGATTAAGATTATTTGTTTTGTTTATTCTATCTTTATATAAATAATTAGATATTTTTTTTATAAAATTATTTAACAAGTAATTAAAAATAGCAAATTACTTTGGGTTTATTTTCTTTCAAGGAGGATTTTCTTGTATTCAGTCTAATATATATATATATATATATATATTTTAAACTTGATCGTTTAGTTGTTCTAATTGTTTACATGGGTAATTTTTTTTCATAAGCATATTAAATGCGAATGTGATTATTTGGAATTAGATCGACGTTACAAGTCAGAGAGTGCTTGAGGGCATCTGTCTTTAAATGCTTATTTGCACATTAAAAAGGTGTAAATTTCATAAAAAGGTAAGATAAATTCCAAATATTTCTGTTGAGCGAACATAAAAAAAAAACAAAAATAGCACTTAAGAGGTATATAAATTAAATTTGATCTATAAAGATGACATAATTTGGAATTAATTTTTTAAAATTCTAGTTAGTAGGCTTTTACCTATGTAGAATGTCGATCTTTTATAATATCAAGAATAACATTTATTAATTTAACTAAAGAATTCTAATATTTTATTTGGTTAAATTAAATCCGAAGCATTTATTGTCAAAATTAAAACTCAATTTTGACTTTAAATCAATTTAATTTGTGTTCTTTATAAATTTAAAGTAACAAATATGCAAATTTAATGAGCTGTAATTATTCACTACTATCGTCAAAGATTCTCTAATGCTTACGTAATTTTTTTACAAAAAAGTGACTAAATAAATTAGAGAATGCTTTCACCTTATTAATTTAATCAACGGAATAAATAAACTATCTTTTGATATTAACAAAAGACTAACTTTCATTAATTCAATTAAAGAATTATAACATTTCATTTTATCAAATTGTAACACCATTTTTTAACTTGATACTCTTAGATTTTGACATATGTTTCAATCTGATAATTAAGTTAATATTTAGACATACTAATTAGATACATCAATCATTTTTCTTTATTTAAATACTCTTGTAATTATAACAAGTAACATCTACATGTTAACGTTTACACATAATTTCCCCATTTGTATATTTCACCCCAACAAATCTTTAATAATTATTAATATATATTAAAAAAAAGATTACGATATTATTATTCTATTTTTAGAATTTTTTCATCACTTTCTTTTATTTTTTTCAAATGGCTTAAGAATGACTTGTTTTCTTAAATGCTATTTTTAGTTGATTTAGTTTATTAATACTTAAATATCTTAACAAAAATATTTATTAAAATCATTTAGTAAATATATCTATCTATTTTCATAATTATTTATATAAACATGTATACCAATTAAATTAAATTAAAAAAATCAAATTTAGTTACAAAAAGATTCTACAAATAATTTGATAATGATATTATTAATTTTTTAATTTCTAATAAATTTAAGCTTACAATTATTTGCTTTAATCTTTCTTTATATACAAAGTTGGATCTGGCCATCTGCGCAGCGCTAACTGCCAAGCCAAACTACCAGCCACTGAGCCGCCTTATTCGGCACATTTCCCTAATTATACGAACGGCGAAGAATCTTCACCAACCCAGGCTCCCCATCCGGCGTCCTTTAGTAGCGCCACCATCAACTCTCAGTCGCCGCCGTTTTATCTTCCACCGCCGATGAACTCCCTCTCTATCACTCTCTTCTCTACGACCTGCAACTCATTAACGCTTCCAAAACTCAAACCTCTATACACACGTCATCATCACCACTACGTAAACTTCAACCAGGTCTCTCTCTCTCTCTCTCTCAATCTGTTTTGTTGTTAATGTCTGATTTCTTGATTTCAGTTCTAAAACCCTAGTTCTGCCCCCGTGTGTGTTTTTTTTTTCTAACAGAAGCGGAGAATCAGGAATGGTAGGTGCAAGGCGGCGATACTGCACGAGGCGCCGTTCGTCGCCGCTATCGGCGCGTCTGTACTCAATTCGTTGGTCTTTCCTCTCCCTCTGGGTCCTAACGACAAAGAAGATGGTGACTCAGTGATCGACTCAGCTGATGCAAGGTTCGCTGTCATGGGAATCATAAGCTTCATTCCTTATTTCAATTGGATGGTTAGCCGACCCTTTCTCGGATTACTTGTGTTCAATTTTTTTCATTAATCGGAGCTCATATTCTGTACACGATCTTTCTCACTGCATTAATTGTTCTGTTTGATTGTGTTTAGAGTTGGGTGTTTGCCTGGATGGATACTGGAGATAAGCGTTATGCTGTGTATGCCATTGTTTACTTGGCTCCCTACTTAAGGTTTATAAATCTTCTAGTCGATTCTTTGATTTTGCAAATTCAGGGTTTAACTTCTTCATATGGTTCAGAAGTGTTATTAATCTATTATTCTGTCATTATGCCTGGACATTAATTACAATTGGTAAATATTGTTATGCAAATCACCAATGAATCAAGAAACTTTCATCTTGAATTACATATTGTTGATGATCCTCTGTATTCGCAAGAAGTTGGGATCTTAATTTATGGTCCTTCCTCACTGTGATTGCAACTGTTCTTATGCAAACCATCAATGAATCAAATGTATTCTTGATTCCTCTTCAACATGTGCAAATTGTCTTTCGGTGTATAAGTTATGTTAGAACTTCAAACTATCTATTAAGGGTAGTGTATTTTATTTGTAACCCTACTTACCCTTCATTCATCACATGATACTGATTATGGTTGAACATTCAAACTATGAAACTAGAATTAGTCCCTTTTATCAGCTTGAAGATGTAGTAATTGCAGATTCTGCAAATTGTGATTTGCGTTTCTGTGCTTTGTTGATAGTCCTGCTTGTTATCATTTCTTAGATGGCGAAGTTCAATGGCATGTGCATCTTCTAGGACCATGGATCATATCATATCATGGTTTTTAATGTTTAACATGTATAGTAATGGTGACTGCAGGTCAAACTTATCACTGTCGCCTGATGAAAGCTGGTTGCCTATTGCTAGTATTCTTTTATGCATTCTTCACATTCAGGTAAACCCTCTTCCAGCCCATAGTGGCCATAACTACATCTTGTTATGAATGAGTTCATCTTTGTTCATTTAGAGCTCTTGATATATATACATTGACAGTTAGAAGCAAGCATCAAGAATGGAGATATTGAAAACTTCCCTTTATTGAATAGAAAGAAAGATGCTGGGATCTCAGAACAGGTACTAACAAGTTTCATCTGATATAAGATCTTTTCCTTTATTTCCGAATCTTCATTATTGGGTGTAATCTGTTTTTGTTTTTATTAGGAGACAAGAAAAGATGAACCGAACTTGCCTTCTGCAAATGATAAATCAAGAAATAAAATTAGGAATTGGGGAATTCCAAAAAAACGTCATCGACAAGCTGATCATTTGGATGAAGGAGAGGAAGGGAAAAAGCACTAGGTAATTTTTACAGAATAGTGACAGCAAAAATTAAAAAAAAGATAAGAAAAGAGAGATGCCCTTGATTTGAATTTGTGTTTTAGTTACCACATTTGTTCCAAGTAAGTTTCAACTTGTTTTAAACTTCTACAATTCATGTTTCCCTGAAAACAGATCATCAGTTGGGTCAATTACTGGTGATAACAGTAAATATTATACTTGCATGAATCTTTGTGTTCAATGTTTCATGCATAGATCCTTGGGGTATTGTTTATTTGAGACAAGAATTTTTTTTAAAGATCTTCCTGAGCTTGGAGTGATAGTGTAAGCAGGTGACATGTTAGAAGTGGCACCTGGATCCTGGGAGCCACCAGTGTGAGAATCATGTGTCAATCACAGTGACTGTGAAGTGTGTTAAGGCTGTGATGCCAAATCCGTGTATGAAAACAGGCCTGGGGTTAGGGGGTATTTATAATAATAAAAAAAGAAAAAGGATGTGTATTGTAGCAGCATCTAACCACAGTGACATTCCTGTTTAATGAAAGGCTAAACATTGTTTAAACCTTAAAGTTTGCACTTTATATGATACGAATGCTGAGCTATTAATTACTAATGATAAAAGACCTAGAGTGGCACATGTTTATTCTAGAAGGAAGAAA
>JAUEJL010102113.1:0-13168 GCA_032274825.1 Drosophyllum lusitanicum
GATTGACAATTTATGGTAACATTAAGAACAATGAAGTATGAAAAAAATTAGAATTTGAAATGTACCTTTTGAGATACCCATATTCCCTGTATTTTTAGTAGATTCATCTTCTGTTAAGTCAAATGAAGGAATATCAAATATATTTCTTGTCGTCCTTCTCAACTTATGCTTTGCGGAAGATAACTTTGTATAATCATCAGAAGAATGATTAAATATGGGCAATTTGTTGCATGTAATATTGCTATCAGACTGATGATACTGCATCTTTATTGAAGAAGATCCATAAACATTATTATTCATATTAGATGCATCTAGATGTAAAATAATTTAGTATAGTCAAATTGAATAAAAGTAATTACGAAGTAAGAAGAAATGAATAAACTCTACCTACCATTAGTAATGACAGATAATGGAGATCTAGAACGTGAACTTGTTGGAATAGAAAACTGCATAGATTTTGTATACACGTTTGATTGAATTGAGATCATCCTAGCGTTTCGGAACGTGTGTCTATAGAGATTGATTGAGGGTGTTATATGATTTTGAACATGAGAATTCATGAGTATAATGAATATTTAATAATACATAAAATTGATATGAAATATAGCATAAATTAAACATACCTAATGAATGTAACAACCGATAATTCCAAATATATGTAAATTTAAGAATATAAAATTATGATTTGAATTTAATAAATAACATCACTAGGAAGTAGAACTTACAATTTGTTGGGTATGCAATAGGAGAAATTTCGGTGTTGCATAAAAAGCGGTGATTTGTAAAGTTATTGATCAATTTTGATTTCTTATTGTCAAGATATATTTTTCTGATTTTCCTTTTGTCCTTAGCATCATCAGTGGTCATAATAGCTTCTACACAATATAGTAAAATAATTAATATAATCATAAACTGTAATATATTTAATTGAAATAATAAATAGATTTGTCATAACCTTATTAAAACGACTTAGATGTCTTTAAAGAAAGATTAAATTAAAGATTAATATTCAATGAAGATTTTTTTGTATTTATTTATGTTTTCCAGTAATTTAATAATAAATTTTTTTATTTATAGTGAAATATTATCTTCTCGATAAATAAAGATAATAAAATAAATTGATCTTACGATTGGTAATATCCATCATGGGCCTTCTCGTCGTTGAGTTATTCACATTTGAAATGCCAATAGACAAAGGATAAGATATATTCGTAGATGTCGAGCATTGATGATTTGATCTGGTAGAACTAAACTTGAATTTTCTATTATCCAGATACAATTTTCTCTTTCTCCTATTCTCTTTAGCATCCGCACGATTAATCTCCATATTTATAACTGTAAAACATAACCAATTAATAGTTTGCCATTATTAAAAATGATCAAATTTTTATTACATATAATACATCGTTATTTGTTTAGCATGATATATTAGTCATTTAATAGTAAAAGGTGTTTAAGACTCTTTATTAACACAATTATGAACACAATTCTCTTTTAATCTACTCCCTATTTAACCAAAAAATTTAGAAATCCACCACCGCCTACATTTAACATGCTTCCCAATGTCATGATAAACATCCAGAACTTATAAACAATTCATCCACCGCCGGACACAACTTCATCATATTTAACCATATCTTTAGAAAACCATATCTTATAAACAATTAATATACCTTATTCACTTCATCCGCCGCCGGACACAACTACAATGGCTCTTCTTTCAGATTTGCCTGTTTAGTACAATACAGATAAATTAACATCGCATACCTTCTTTCTTCCGTCATTCACGATGCTGGCTCAATCCACGACATCATTGACCGACTCCTATCATTTTAACGACGAAACATGTATTCTCAAGAACGCCGACAGGTATGTGTTATTGATCGCAACATACGTAACATTAGAACTGAATCTTGCCGGCTAAAAAACACAAATCTTGAAGAGTTGTGTCTGATTTATGGTTTTAAAACGTAAACCAAATCACGTCTTGCATTTACATACATGTTTCGTCGGTAAAAAAAATCATAGGTCGGGATACATTTTGGGTTTTTTTTTCAAACATTACAGATTTCTGATATAATAGGTGGTTGCAAAAATTACTGTGTAATATATATATATAAGATGAAGGTATATTGTTGAATAATACATTCTACAACAGATTTAAGTGCAATCAAATACCAGTGACAAGTCAATGAATAAATATAAAGACAAAATTATTAAATAGAAAACATAACCTGACAATGAGCTTCAAAGCAATATTTATTGAGCAAACAGTGCAACACCTAAATTTGCAGCAGATTGAACAATTGTGAGTGATTTGTTTGGTTTTTGAAGATTATTGTCAAACTTGAATTGGTCCACGATTTATAATTGAATTAGTAATAGAAAATTTGTTTACTACTTTAATTGTGTTAAAGATATGGTTTATAGGAAATAATATTTTTTTTTAAAGGAAAGTGAATATATGAAAATGAAGTGAACGTGTGTGATTTTAATGTATTTAAAAGTTGGTTTACTATTTTACTGTATGATCTTATAGGAAATTATGTTTTTTTTTTGGTTATTATTATGTAGAAGTCAAACAATGAGAACCTGCAATTATGTACTTATTAAATTTGTATTGTTGAATATTGTGGTTTTATAAATAGTTATTATTATAAGGTGAGTACAGGAGATAATTGAAGTCTTTTAGTATGTTTATGTTTTTACTTTCATTATTAAACATTCAGCACAGGAAAGACAAATATGATTCATTAAGGATGACCAGGATGTTATACACTGATCCTTTCTGTCCTATCTACTTTATATAAATTTAATTCAAGGCAAGATTTAAAGACAAGAAGGGAAGAACTTTGTCAAGCTTGCAGCAACAAAACATAAAGCAATGAATATGTTGCTGCACCTAAATTCCAACGAATTTAACAACCCCAACTTACAGCAGACCATCCACAAAAAAATTATCAGCACCAAATAACTTTTGCAATCTTTCAACAGTACCGTTTCAAAGGGCACTAATCCAAAAATTAAAACTATGCATACAAAAAGAAAAAAACAATTACAAGACTTAATTAACATTTTTAGTTCTTTTATTAGGGAAATTTTCTTATCACACCAAAATCAATACAAAATGCATCTCCAATCACTCTTTAGCAAGATATAGAATTAGCATGAAGAAAAAAGAATCACAAGTTCAAACTACTAAAAATAAATCTCCAATGTATACCACAAACATAAAGTAATCACAAGTTCAAACTACTAAATATAAATCTCCAATGTATACCACAAACATAGAGTAGACGGCAAACCCACGCAAAGCAAACTACTAAGAGATGATAAGATCACATCTTGGGTAGATGTAGCAAAAGGAAAAGGGACCTTGTAAAATTCAAATTAGCCCAATCAACAGTATCAAAACATATATAAGCTGATAAATATGTAAATATAAATGTCTAGGCACTCGTGTATAAAACAACACACCTAAAGTAGTCACTTGAACCCAAAGTAGTCACAAGTGAAGTAGCCACTTTAAATGCATCTAACCTCTTGAATTGTTTTATTCACTTGAATAAACAATCCTCTAATTATATCTAATACACTAATACATTACTAAAATTACAGCAATAAACTCTGAAATTGAAGAAGTATTGACATGAATAGAAAATAAAAATACATCAATAGAACGTGAACATCAAAATACATCAATAGAAGCAGAGGAACAGCAGATTTTATTAAGACTATTCCATGCTTCAAGTTTAGTGAAAATGTGAGAATGTGCAGCATAACATATTATGGAATTGAATAAAACAATATAAAATAAAAATAAATTAATCAAAAGAAAAGTAGTATCAATATTAATCAAAGAGTCTAAAAACATAATATGTAAAGGGGATATTCAAGGTTCGCAAGCAAGATCCTTAATAAATTAAAAACAGTGAAGAAAACAATAAATGAAACCGAAAACAGTCTTAACAAAAAGGCATATGGTACTCATTTCTCCTTTTTGGGGGACAATAGCTTCATAGGCAATGTGGTAATGACATCTGCCTTCTTAGATGCTGCACCATTTGATGTTTTTGACCCTTTAGTAGCCGACATCCTTGTCTCTTCATCTTCCGAATAGTTATCACCAAATTTACGCTTCAACTCCATTGGTGTGTTGCAGGCTTTGTTGACCTTGTTCTTTTCGGATGGACTTGAGGCGGTGCTCTTTTCAACATGGGACGGAGTTGCAATCTCTCCGGTATATGAAACCGCATCCTTTAGAGTAAAAGTTAAAAGATGTTAATCAAAGATAAAAAAGAATAATGAACACTAAAATAAAATAAACGACTATATAGAAATTACCTTCATATATGGTTCTTGTTGAGTGTGTGTTTCTGAGATTCCAAGAGTTAAAGACTCTGATACAGCAGGTTGAAGTTGATTTAAGGATATTACATTCAATGAACTTATAAAGGGAATGTAAGAATCAAGTTTAAATTCAAAAAATTGCACACAAAATATTCGTAAAATTATAAACCTCGTTAAGATTAGCTTTTTTTTTCCAACCTGTGAACAATTTCTTCATTGTCGATGAGTTGCTTGATTCCATATACTTGATTATTGTTAAGTAGATTATAGTCACTAATTTGAACCTTAAAAGCAAATTTTCTTCCAATCAATTCATTTAGCTCATTTGGAAAGAAGTTCATATGACCCTGTTTGAAATAAAATGATATGCAAAAATTAATTAACTAAAAAATCATCATGATAAATTAAAAGACATGAATGAACAAATTATAATATATATATATATATATATATATATATATGTGTGTGTGTGTGTGTGTGTGTATAGAAAAGTATACCTGTTCACTATTCTCAAACAAATCGTCAACTGTTTTGTGCAATAGCTTCTTGGCGTGTCGATCAAACAATGTCAACGACGCTAATCCAGTTGAGTCTTGAACCCTAAGAAGAATCTTAAACCTATAACATAGGAAAAAGTTTATTATGAATAAAATCTACTAAAATATAAACTAAAGTATTATTTTAATAGATACATAAGTTGATACACACATCCGTATCGGATCAACATATGTTTGGCATTTGTCACACTTATGACGACAAAACTCTTCAATTTGATTTTAACCATCATCTTTTTCTTTTAACTGATATGCTGCCCTCACCCCACGTGTACAATCTTTGCAACCGAGATAGTACCACGGCTGATCTTTCAAGATGCATTTAATCGTACCAACAACAATACAAAGTTGTTTCTGAAAAATATACAAAAATGATTGTTATGAACAAATGAATAATCAGAAAAACATGTAAAACAAGTTATTTCAATAAATATACCGTAGTGATTTCAATCAGTTCAACGATATCCTTTATCTCATTTGCTCCAAAGAAATCCTCATACAATGAAGATATGGATAGTCTATAACTTGAATCATCACCGTGATTAAAAAGCAGACTACAATATAAACTATTACCGTTAAATAAGCCATAAAATTACCAAAGTTGATGATTGTTTAAAATACTAACCTCTTTCTAAAGTTCATGATTTCATCAATTTCATCATTGATGTAAAGCTTGCTTACACTATACGAATTTGAAACATACGGACGCTCTGAATATATGGTCAATGTTGGTTAATAAATAGTTAGTTTTAAAAATTTATATATAACCTAAAGTCCAAATTTGGTTGTGCAAACCATCATAATAGAAGAGAAGTATGTTACCTTCAGACCATTTGACCTTCGCAAACTGTAGAATTATGATTACACGGCCGGAATGAGTATGATTATTAACATACTCACTCATTTTTTCAGCAGTCATCCCATAGTGTCGGATTAAGTTTGACACACCTATAAAAGTATATATTAATGCACATATCTTAATTTCAAAGAAGACTTAATATGCAATAATAATATTTGAAAAAGAAGACTCACTCTAAATTCTGTATTTCCAATGATATTTTCCGCTGTTTTTTCGAATGATTGATATCAATCTTACCACATCTAACCACATCACCAATAACATCTAAAAACAAATTGCAAACATAAACGGGTTAATATACTATTTTATTTACATTAAAAAAGTAAATTTGGAGTGTAATATTCACTAACCAATTGTGACGTTCATTGGTCTAGTCTTATCCTTGATAGACTGATAACTTTCAAGTGCAAATCCATATAAAGATCCATTGAAACTGGAACACTTCATGACCTTTGTCTTGTATATCAGATTAAGCTTGTCAGGATGATTACAATATTTGTAAGTGGAAGCATTGACACCAATCGCAAAATCTTTTATGTAGACAGGAGTACCCTCTTGAAGAAGATGTTGAAAGTTATTTATCAACCTCTTCATCACATTTGCTTGAATTTTCGTACCCTAACATAATATACAGTCCGGTAATATAGTTTCAAATTACAATTGTAAATAAAAAATTTTATATAAGTTTAAAATTGCTTAAAAGAAAAAAATACATACCTTCTCATCAACCAAAACCATCTCAAGAGAGTATGTCTCGGATGGGTTTTTGAAAAGAGGTTGTTTCCACAGACTTATGACACATACTTTGATAGTCCATGAATCTTTTTCTAGATTTAAGTCATTAATAAAAGTTACCTGCTTATCTAACTAAAAAAAACAGGAAATTATTAAAAAAAAGTCATAGAAGTAAAAAACATTAAAAATATACACAATATAAACAACAACATCCATTTTGTAGTTCCAAAGCCTATAATTGTTTAAAGCAGAAATAAATTTCAGCTTAGTGAACTTTTTAAAAATCAAACGGTTTAAAGTAAAGAAACACAGTAAAAATAAGAATGAAACATGAGGATGAATGAAACAGATAGAAGAAACCAATGCGCAAATTATAGTTAACTGAAATAATAGAAACTGAAATACGTAATAGCTTCATCTTTAAAAAGTGATTGCATCACCTTGACAAACGGACAAACACACACATGATATTATTCAAGCAATGCAGAATTGAGCATCTGACACAAATACATAAATTTAAATACTATAATTTTCTACTACTATAAACATTGAAAGCTGATTAATTCAAATACAAAGTATATCAGTAACATAATTATTCAATAAGTTTTTAATAATTATTCAAATCAAGTATGTGTACGAGTGAATCCATTAAGATGATAGAAGCAGGGTGAAAAAACCAACGCCACAGAGAAAAAAATCGATGCAGAATTGAATAATGAAATTTACGAATGGGGCAATGAATTTATAAGGAGAATGGTTTGATTTAAAAATGGAAATTATTTTTCATTCGATAAAGATGCAATTTTTTAAAATTGATTTGTAAAGTAATGTGGAGCAAAAAGGGGAAGAAATCTGCTATTTAAATAAAGGATTCTCTCTTATAATATATATAACAGAAATTATTATCGAATGAAGGTTCTATCCAATAAAACATATTTTCTCTCATATATTTAACAGAAATCTGCTATTTAAATAAAGGTTATATCCAATAAAACATATTTTTATAATTATCTATTATTTTAAACGATTTTTTAAAAAGAAATTATCTTTTATTAAATTTTTGAAAACACCCTTAACTTTCTCATTAATGCATGTTTAATATAAATTTAAATACGCTTATACCCACAAATTTATATTTATCTTTCTTTTTCATAACACTACATATAGACATTTTCATCATAATACTTATTTGGCCAGTCCAGAGTTATATATAAAACCGAGATCTACATGTAACTTAAACTACTTTAATGTAAATTTTATGAAGCATATAACACAAGGATGCATGAATCAGTAAAGTAACAACGGATTAGTGGGATGAGGGATCAAGAGACAGATGAGACTAACTACATAAGCAAGAGTGTATACTTTTTATATATGCAAATTCTTTCATAATAGAATTCTAATTAACCAATTTTTATATGAATGTTGTATTATAAATTTATAATATCCCTTGTGTTAATTTGCAAGCATTGTGAAATCATTTTATCCCGAAGAAATAGTGTGATCAATAATTAACATGTCATTTGGAGAGAACTTTAATTACTGTGTATTATAAATTTATAATATCCCTTGTGTTAATTTTTTGTTTATCGTTCATAGACAGTAAATTCACAGCAAGACCATCTTCATATTGGTTGTCAAATTCAGTTAATACTACTAACATATATAGTAAAGTAGATTCTTACATCCACATTATTTTTTTTGATCAATACATCTACTTTAATTTGCAAGCATTGTACTATCAGTAATTAACATGTCATTTGGAGAGAACTTTTGAAAAGAGATGACCAATAATAATTCCACATTCTGGTACAATCCACAACTTTGGAAATCATACAGAACTGTTTCAGTTGTAGATATTCAATGATCAAATGTAGATTCAAAATACATTTGAAAACCATGAAATCTATACCTTTGAACCCTAAATCGGAACCTTCAATCGATGGTAAATCGGAACCCTCTGTGTTTAAAATAGCATGTTTAATTATTGAAAAATAGCACAAAACGTATTAAGATATGAAAAATAACATGTTTAATTATTGGATGTTTAATTATTGAAAAATAGCACAACATGTATTAAGATATCTCCCATGTACACTCTAAACCTTTGAAAGAATATGACCATTTGAAACTGTAATATTGTTTGATTCAGGTCAAGTTAAATTACTTTTGATGAAACAAAAATTAATGGAAAACTTGAAAACATGTAATACCACACCTTGATATACATTAAGAAAAGAAAATCAAACGAAGCTATTAAAACACAGTAATAATCTAAACTTTGCATTATACCTTTTGCTTGCACCAACCTCACTCGTTTTTGGTTCCATCAAGTTCTTGAACCACATAATTGTCAATACCAGTTTGATCACTTGGGTCCTGTAAAATGAACACACATTCAGACGGCATATATAACAGTATAACACCGAATATAATAACATATAAGTGATATCAAGTGGTAAGACCGATGAAACAAACCTTGACTGCAATATCCAGGCCAATAACAGTGTTCACATTGGAAACAGGCTAGTCATAGAAGGTAAAAGAAACTTATATCAACATCATAGGGTTACAAAACCAGACAAACTGCATCAATCCATACTATCAGCTCAGCTTGGAGACACCTTTTTCCATGTAATTTGAGCCTCCTTCTCTTAGTTTCAGTGTTTCATACTCATAGACACCTACAAGACAAATTATATGAACAATTATAATAGCCAAATATTATGTCTGCTTACAGATTAAATACATCGATTACATGAGTTCCTACCACTAATAAACAATATCAAAAGGCCTTACCAGATAGCTTTGAACCAGTTTCAATAAAGTAGAAAGACATATAAAGAAGGATACAGGGACAATAAAGTAGGTAACCATCAGTCGATTAATAGTCTAAAGTATTATTTAGGCTAGGTAGGTAACCCCTTACATATCTAACTGCTTCTATAAACATAGTTAAACAATACTCAACAGTTGAATCATAAAATTTAAATTGCTCATAAACATAGTAAAACCAACATTCAAATCCACAAGATAAACATCATTAGCGTGACTAAAAGAATAACACGTAATAAACATGGAAATTAACAACCAACCCATTTTCTCACTTCTAACCCTAATGTGAGTAGCTATGATTGGTTAAGAAATGACTTGATAACGGTGTTCTACACCTTCTGCTAAATGATACAAATATATGATAACAAAACAAAGTTGAGTTATATGTAGCATTTCATCAAACACATGGAGGGCATATTTGAAATTTCCTAACTGAAAACATTGTAATGACAACATTGAGAACATAAGGTGATGCAAATTGAACAATGATGACAGCATAATTAGGAAATCTGTGATGCAAATTGAACAAAAGGTTTCTGCTCTTTTCATGCTGTCATCACAATGATACAAATATATGATAACAAAACAAAGTTGAGTTATATGTAGCAATTCATCACAATGTTTTTCTGCCCTGCTAGACCCATTACAAACCATAATGTATTAAACAACAACAAAAGGTGATGCAAAATTGAGTCTGATTTTGAGAGAACACCATTGACAAGTCAATGAATAAATATAAAGACAAAATTATTAACCACAAAACAGAACCTGAGAATGATCTTCAATGCAGAGTTTATTGAAATAAGAAAACACACCTAAGTTGCAGCAGAATGTAGGATTGTGAGTGATTTGTTGTGAGTGAATCAGTCTTCAAACCACAAGGTTAGGGCTTCGTAGAAGCACCAATACACTCAAATCGACCCGGCGAACATCAACATCAAGGCTTCGAATCATGTTATAAATCGTTAATCAGTCTTCAAAGCACAAGGTTAGTGCTTCGTAGAAGCACCAATATACTCTAATCGACCCAGCGAACTTCAACATTAGGCCTTCGAATCATGTTAGAAACCGTGAATCAGTCTTCAAACCACAAAGTTAGGGTTTCGTATAAGCACCAATACACTCGAATCGACCCATCGAACATCAACATTAGGACTTCGAATCATGTTAGAAATCATGAATCAGTGTTCAAACAACAAAGTTAGGGCTTCGTAGAAGCACCAATACACTCGATTCAACCCTTTGAAGATCAACATTAGGGCTTCGAATCTTACTTGACATTATTGAGAGACGTTGATTACAGATCTAGAAAAAATGGGGAAGGGTTTCAAAATTCAGGAAGGGTTTCAAAATTCAGGAAAGGTTTAAAAAATTGGGAAGGAGTCAATCTAAGGAAGGACCGGCAATAATAAAAATGTTGAGGAATAAGACACGTGGCAACAGGACAGATAATATAAACATAATGAGTGGGAAAACATAAAATTGATGCCTTAGAAACATGCCATGTGTCTCTCATTTACTCTTTTATTAGAGAAGGGAGATAGGACACTATAAAAGTACTTTAGAGGTAAAATTACCAAAAAAAATTAATACCAATTTGAGCATAATTGTTTACTAATTTTAACCAGAATTGTACTAAATTAATCAAAGTTTCGCTAGCAATCATATTGCGACATGTCATCGAGTTGTAGCTCTTTTTACTTTGGTTTAGCAACATTTTATGGAATTCGCTAAATTAAGCAACTTTTTACTTTTCTTTCTCTTTTTTTTGCAATTTATTTAATATTATTATATAAATTTATTAATTTTGTTTTTCTATTAAATTTCATAACATCTAGTGTAAATTTAAATAACTTGTTGTAACTATCTCATTTCAGAGTTGCGCACGACTCTAATTGCGATGGTGGGTTCTAATTGTTGATCATGTCTGCAATTTCTCGTAGCCGATTCACCCCTCGATCATTCTCTCTCCAATAGATGAGATTTCTCGTATGTGTACTGAGTTTAGACTAAACGCCGGTGGGCTCTAATCCAGGATTCAAGGTGTATTTTTGTATCAAGGTAGTTTGAACAGAGAATTTTCCGGGTTGGTCTGATTGTTCTTGATTCGTCTAATGCAGTTAGACTTCTCCAGGGCTATATTGATTCATGTACAAGAGTATTGCTCGAATCCGAACCATTTCTTTTTTATTGACTTCGAAATAGGGATTGAAACAATGAAATTGGTTTGTTTTTCATGGCTGGTAATTATTTTGTTATTCCAAAATCGACTTTTTAGCATATGATAGTTTGACTGGTTTTGTGGTCTGATGGTTCAACTTTGAGCACTGTTTTTGAGCATTTGATTTCCTGTTTGAATTTTGTTAGTGATCAGAATTTTGGATTTTTGATGCATGCCTATTATGGTTGCAAGTGTTCAAGATGGGTCGAATATAGTTTTGAAGGTCCTTTTGACCCTGTTGCTCTAGTTACAAAACATGCCTCTGAATCTTCTTTACTTGCTTCTGCTTTGAATGATCGATGCAAGTTTTGGGTTTCATGAGTCTGTTTTGACGGTTAAGGTTTTTAAGATTTTTGTTGACGATGATAACCTTCTTAGAATTCAAAATGATGACTGTAGTACTGTATGAGATGGATAAATGATGAAGTTATTGATGAAGTTTTGGAACTTCCTGGTGTTAAAGATACGTCTTTAGCTCAGCCATGGAGAATGTCCGCAAAATTCATATCCAGAATACATAATACTTACGAGATTTTCATTATTCTACATATTAGAGCGCTAGGGTTCTAGTCATATCTTCTCTATCTCTCCTTTCCACTGTCTCTCCGCAGTCGCCACCACAGATCTATGGTTGGCCATTACTGCGTTTCTTCTAACCCATCCTCACCCTTAATTGATGACTTTCTTTCTTTTCATATTGTAAATAAAAATATATCAGTTTTCATTCCCTTTCCGCCACCACACCTCTTGTTGCCGCCACGCTTTTTACTACCTCCATAGTTTTAGTTCTTGTCAATGTTGTTGTAGTTGCTGCCATAGTCGTAACTCTTGTCGCTTCATTTTTAGCTCCTACCACTGCCTCCACACATCTTACTGTCACTTTGGCAGCCAAGCCGTCCTTGCATTGCCACCATGGAGTTCTTATATATATATATATATATACACACACACACACACTAACTGTAACATCCGGAAACCCGGTCTAGTCGTGGGTGGGTCAGCGGTAAGTTGAATCGTGTTTATTTACACGTCTTGGTATTTAATTATGTGATTTAAATGAATATTTGATATCGCATGATTTTATGAGTTAGATAAGTTGGGTTTTGTACGAGGGTTGTAGAAAATGTCTCGTTGTATGTTAATTAATTTGAAAGATTAATTAATTGGAAAATTATATGCTAGAAAGCAGTGTGGTACACTGCGATTGGGATTATCTAGAAAAGATAATGTTACTATATTATTTGAATAAACCAAGTGAGAATTGATTATGATTTGTGTATGTATGAGTGTATGTATGTATGGGAGTATGGATGTGTAAGTGTATGTGTGTAAGAAAAGATGTACATGGATTAATTATTTAAAATGAGCCACCTCATGCTTATTGAAATTTAATTGAGATATGTACACGTGTGTTGATTTGTTGGTGTGCTGGATATATTGTGATAATATCACCTCCTCATTTTGGGAAGACTTATCTAGTGTGTGTTTGTGTGTGTGTTTGCTTTCAAGTGAAGAAATCTTAAAGAACAAGAACTTGAATCTTGAAGTTGTTTGATTTGTGAAGTATAATTCAAGATAAAGCTTGGTATGTGTTTCTTATTGTTTATAAGCATG
>JAUEJL010102124.1:0-13168 GCA_032274825.1 Drosophyllum lusitanicum
CGAGAAACGAACGAGCATTTGTGTTCAATTATTTAAAAGATTGGTTCGTTCGTGTACATTTTTGTTCGTTTTTAAATTATAAACAAACGTAAACGAAAGAACACACGTTATAATACAAATCCAAACATTATTAAACACAAATAAGCACTATATATACGCACACACACATAAATATTCGTTTGTGTTCGTTCGTTTGTTTGGCTAAAGTTAAACGAACGAAGAGGACGAACATAAATCCAAACTTTATTTGTATATGTGTTCGTTCATTTGTGTTCATTTATATTCGGCTAAAGTTAGACGAACGAACACAAACATAAATATTCGTTCGTTTATCTATTCGTGTTCATTTTTTGTTTGGCTAAATTTAAACGAACGAAGAGGACGAACACGAACAAGCTCCCGTTCATGTTCGTTCAGTTCGTTTACAACTTCCGTGCAAGTCAAAGTTGGTTTAGTCAAACGCGTTGTCAACTCAAAAAAATTTTACAAAAAGGATGTGTGAGGTATAAGTATTTAATATATAACTTAAAATTTTTTAACAAAAATATAAATAATTGTGATTAATAAATAAAGAAAAACGTTAAGAAAAAAATAAATAAAAATAAAAAATAATAATTTTAGCTATCTATAAAAAAAGAAAAAGAAAGAAAAAAGGAATTGAAAAAAAGAAAAACTGTCACAGGAAATAAAGTTACCACACTTATTATAAAAGTCGGCGCATGCTAAGGAAGTGAGGAACAATTTTTTAATTGACATTTTTTTATCCTTTTTAATTTAATTTAATTAATTAAGACATGGTAATAATTGATTGGTCCATAATAGTTCTTGCGGTTCTCGTAATAAAAATGGTTCTCAAATGAACATCTCTCTCTCTCTCTATATATATATATATATATATATATACATATATATTGACGGAGGTTTAAATGAGAATGAGAGATTCAATCTCAGCCGTCTGATCTGGACGTAGATCTAAAAAAAATACGGTGACATTTTTGTAATTAATCGCAACTTTATAATGTTTGAGATGTTTCATATCTGAAATATCATTGTATTTCATATCTGAAATATCACTGTATGTAACAGTAGTACACTAGTACTTCATGATTGAAATATTAAAGAAAAAAAAGTCACCACTTTACTTTTTTTTTGTTTTGATATTTCTGTGATGAAATAGTAGTATTTCATAAGTAAAATATCAAAGAAAAAAGTGAAGCGGTGGAGCGGAAGCATACATACAGTGATATTTCATATATGAAAAATGACAAAGGAAATAAAAATCAAACATATGTCATTTCATATATTAAACATGTCAAACATTATAAAGTTGCGATTAATTACAAAAATATCACCGTGTTTTTTTAGATCTGCGTCCAAATCGGACAGCTGAGATTAAGTCTCTCATTCTCATTTAAATTCTCATTCTCATTTGAACCTTTCCATATATATATATATATATATATATGGAAAGGTTCAAATGAGAATGAGAACTATTTTTCGTACGAGAACTGCGAGAACCAATTATAGCCATTGATCAGAAAGATGGATGGTCTAGATTAAAGAGTTGTTAATAAATAACCTTAAACAAATCAAGCTTATCTTTGATTAATTAAAGTCAATTTGGACATTTTCACATTATCCCACTTTTTTCAAACTAATATATTCATCAAACGAAAAAGTGTTAAATTACGAAAATTATACCAAATTATCGAGAAAATTATGATTTTTAATTTTGAGACTGATCTTGCTATATTTTTTCAGAAAAAAAAATTCGTGTTTGCTGGTTTTTTTACACGGGTCTCGATATATGCACATGTGCATATCTACATCTGTGCTGAAAAAAACTTATATGTTGTTTAAAATCTTGAAACGTGTGTCTAGTATTCAAGATAATAACATATTTTTTCACTATAAACCTAAGTCATAAAGAAATGCAAACAAACAAAAGTACTTAAGATAGTGACATCCAATTCTTTGTCATAAGGTAGAAAACAAAAACACCCATGAAAATTGAGCTTATTTGGAAAATCAATTGTGTTAAAATAACACGAGCATCATTAAAATAAATACTCACCAAGACAGTGAGACATTTCATCGAACACTTGAATCATTTGCCATAAAGCATAAACATCATATAGAACAAAATCCACCCCTGAAAGAAAAAACAGACGACATGAAAGGAGGGAAGAAGAAACCCACCTGTCGGGGAACACCAAGGGAAGAGGTAAGAGAACTCGAGTTCGTAATTTGCAAACGGGTCGCCGACATAATAGAACCCACCAAGTAACAACATGTAGAACCAAAACAACAACGCAGGACAAGAAAATGCCATATTCTAGAAGCCTTGAAGTCGACTTTTACAAAGAGATTTTGGTGATCATATAGAGGGTTGAATAAAAAGAGAAAAGTGTCCTCTTTTCCTCAAACCTTTGGGCGTGTTTTACGGTGTTATAGAGTTTGAGTGTGTTTCCCTACCACTCAGTGACCATTCTCGCGCCTCACTGGCATGATATGTGGGTTTTTATAACAAAATTGGCACTAAAGTCGTTATTTTATACTTAAACAATTCTATCTAAATAATGATCACTTATTATCGAAAGTCGTAGAAAATTAAGTAAACTTGGTTAATATTCTATAAATTAAACTCTTTTTAATATGATTTGTTTCTATTTAGTTAATTTGCGTATTAACAATTATAATTTAATGAAAGTAAATCCTAAAATCGGTAATTCACTTCATGATTCGACTCCATGTTGGTAATGTTTCCAAACATATATTTAATGCACATAACAAAGATTCAAATTTTGTTCCAATATTACTATGCTACCGGCTAAACATGTACAAGTTCATGTGTGAACTCTCGAACTCTCTTTAACTCTCCTACAATAACTCTTTTTTCAATTAAAAATATGGATCCAAATGCTCCTGGTTTTTTGTCCAAGTGCTACTCTCGTCACCTTAACAAGGTAACAACTCGGTGCACATCTTTAGCTATGGACATCATACCAAAAATAGGCATTATGGATAAAGCAAATGAATATACAAATTAGAAAAGAAATGGGAGCATAGAAGACACAACTAAAAATGCAATTGAAGGAGAAGAAAATTTATATGAATATCTTCTCACTACCGGATGACTGGTTGTTTGCATAATATCATCCATAGTTCCATACTACTACAACAATCCAATTTGTTTAAAGTTGGTATTGTATAATTCAATAGAAGCTATAGATAAAACATTAGCATCTAGCTAGATAACACATCAGTAAATATTTCATATGCATGTTTGAAATAGGTTTACAATTGATAGTAGATGTTGATCCACGTTTTCGTATTCGTAAAGAGATAGTGCTAAAGCAAGTTCTATGCAAATAGACCACTATAGAAGAATTTAACTTGTGCGAACAAGTGGAAGTTAATGATTCACCGATTATTGTTATTTAAAAGTGTAAACAATATTTTTATTTAAAATTACTAAAATCCAAATGGCTAACAGCTTAAGCATTAAAGTCAATGTTTTTTTGTACAACAGAACTCACTCACCCACTAACCATACTTTTAAATCTACACATTTTCCATAATGGAACTTGAACTCAAGACCTTGTGGGTTACCTGATGTCATTAGACCAAAGTCCCTTTGGTGTCATAAATGTTAACGGGTAGTGTTTTGTTAACGTGCGTTGGCCCATTATTTTGTTGTTTAGACTATGCACTATATATATCCTCATTTGTTATCAACATACGTATTTCATTTAACTTTAACCAACATATGATACGAAAGATTAATAATCCAATGAATTCAAAATTTTAATGATGAGAGTCTAGATTTGGTGGTTGCATACCTACCAATTCATATAATAAAAAATGGATAAACATATGTTACAATAAAACAGAAAAAAAATAAAGGATCGATGATATAATACAATATGCATGTCAACTTACTAATGACAAACTGGTTGTTTCATTATTGACCAAGGAGGAAGTGGTCAATATGTGCCGAATCCATATTCCAGACATTCACATTTGCGGTCACGCTTACTCCTGTTGCATTGTTAAACAGGAAGACCTTTGCTGCCGTGTAAATTGCTTTTGTCGGATATACCCTTGAGGTTATAACCGTCCTTCCACCTTGTGCAAAACTCTCCACTATTGAATGATCAACCTGTAATATTTAATTTTGTTCATTAGATTTTTTTTAATTCAATGTGTATTTTTACACCATTTTTCTACATTTTTATTTGAGTTTCACTGACCCACAATACTTATAGTGCTGAAAAAGATAAATAACCAGGATTATAGAAACGACGAGGACACCTTTTAGAAACTAATATTTTAAAAAATAAAAGAGAGTGCTACATTACCAGTAATCGCATGTTGAATTGTTCACCATCTAGCACAACAACATTGCTTCCATAGACTAATTTTGTGACATCTGAAGCTGTTGATGATCTACCATAAATACGTTGTTATTTGTTAATGTTAACTTGTTAGTTTTGATATTCTGAAAAATATCATCGAGACATGAAGTAGAAACTTACTTGGTTTGATCGGCACAGAAATAAGTACTAGCAACCCCATCAGTTCCTTTGGAAATATAGAAATAGATAGGTGTTTGCTCCGTAAGTGACTGATCTGCAAGGACAACTAATCCAAACGGTCCGAAAACACCTCTTGAGGTGGAGCCGGCACTTGTGGTGCAATTGTAACCCGCATCTGCCTCAACTGCGGCCTCCACCGCTTGTGTATCGATATCAAATGTTGCTAGTATGTCTAACTGTAATTATTTTAAAAAGAATTTAATATTATACTTGCATATAGAAACATTAATTTATAGCAATGCAAAATTATTCAACACCCAGAAGGAAACCTCTCAAAATTTTGAGCTCAATAGTAGTACATCGATCTTTTCCTTCCTACTAATTATATATGTTCAAGTTTCACCAATCAAAACTATTCACAAGATGTATATTTTATTGATAATATCAAAGAAAATACCTGTGTAGCTAATCCTACATCAAGTGGTACAAGAGATCCTGGTTTAAGAAGCAGTTTCTCAATAACCGTGTTGTTGGATCTCAACTTTTCGACCTCTTTAATTGGCCACTGAAGAATATTTTTCCCTGTCTTTTTGTCGAACACCACTTCTCTTGGAATTGTCTATTTACAACAAAAGCACATTAGTTGTAATGTTTGCTCATAATGACAATTTTTATAAGTATATTACTTACTAGCAAGGACAAATGACAGTTGTAGTTATACCTGAACAGAGGCCCACCCCTTCAAAATGTCAGCAGATTCACTATCAGTTTCTCCAATCCAGCCCCAAAGAAGTCTCCTTTGCTTATTTTGGTCGTAAAATGTCTTTGATGCATAGTATTTCCCATAATCAACTCGTAAACCAATGCCAACATCTAATTCTGGGTTATCCGGTGTCCACTTGTTACTAATCGGGTCATACGTTCCGAGTGAATAATAATCATGTTTATCATCATCCAAACTCGATTTCAACACGTGTTTAACAGTTGGCCCATTAACTGATGTGTCTAGTCCGTTTGACTCGGTTGTTGACACCGGATAGAAGTCGACACACTCCCACATACCCGTACCAGGAACCGCATGCATAACCTCATCTAATAGCTCATAGCTCGTGAAATTTGATGTTTCATAAACTAGTGTAATACCCGTTGTATTAACCTTTGAGCCTAATGCGATCCTCCATTTCCCATTGGGCCCGAGCCATGCTGTTGTCGGGTCCCGAAAATCCTTAGTTCCGATACCAGGTGGAGGGACTAAAACCGGATTACCCGAATATTTGACCCAATCTAGGAGGAGAGGATCAGATAGGTTGGCGGGGTACGCTAAGTTTTGGACTTGCACTTCCTCGTAAGTATCCCCGGTATAAAGCATGATGATTCTACCATCAGGAAGGATTGTAGCAGATCCAGTCCAAACACCGTTGATATCGTACCATTGATCTGGAATCATAGCAAAAGGGAGATGATACCAGTTGATCAGGTCCTTGGATATAGCATGTCCCCACGTGATGTTACCCCAAATGGCAGCATCCGGATTGTACTGATAGAACAGATGATACCACCCCATGTGATATAATGGACCTGCAATAAATGAATGGTATCATCAACTTAATTATTTCAAATAGCTTTTAGATGTTTAAATGTTATTTATGTAACAAAACTAAAACTATAAAAGTTAATAAAGATAAAATATCAAGATGCTTGCTATATATGTATTTTTAAGGAAGTTTATAATTCAACTCTCCTCTATCATATATATATATATATATATATATTTTTTCATTGTTTCAACTTTTGAGTCACATCGAATATGTTGACAACTTATTAGAGATTTTTCTTTTCAATAACCTAAATTCATTTAGCATTCATGCATTTTTTTAATCTACGGATAAAACATAAAAATACGTATTTTTATCAAAATTAACATAAAATAAAAAAGATACATACTTCAGCAATATATATTATAACTTTAAAACGAAAATGCAAAAAATAAATACTGGGAAAATAATATATTTAAAAGATGAGTAAAAAAAGACATTTTTTAAAACAGCGAGCAACTTATATATATTATTAAAAAGAACTAGCAAAGTGTTAGAGAATAGACGTAAAAAATGAGCAAGCTAAAAATAGTCAAAAGAAGGAGATACAACGGCCATTTCATCTGTTTGTTAAAGTTTAACATTACGCCCTATTCTTTAATAAAAAATATGAAAATGCCCGTAATTATGGTGCCAAATTAGAAACCGATGAGTAAAAGGTTAAGGTTTATTTAAATTAAATTATTAATCATTTAAATTGTATATGGAGAAAAATAAGTAACCGAGTAACGGTGAGAAATGGGAATCGTATACGGCAGTTAACTTCTAGAGACCATTAAAAAGTTACGGAAGCCCAATAATTTGATATGCCACGTGTGATGATATGGTAGGCTAGCTAATTTACAACATATGATTCACGATCTTGCAAAAAGTTTATTAAAAAAATCCACGTTAGCTCTGACTCAGAATCCTTGTGGGGGCCCACATCTGATTTTGTACATCTTAAATAAATATACATATATATATATATAAATGGAAATTGCAATATTTATGGTTTCACAAATATGATTGGATCACGATCTTTTGGCCCTTCTTTTTTTCCCCAAAAATAAAACCTTCAAATCAAAATACTTAAAACTTCAATTTCAATGTTTTTAAAAACATTTAATACATTAAACAAAGAAATTACAATATGAAAATTACACTATAATGAAATGAATCATACATTCTACCTTTAGAAAGTCAAAAACAAATTCTCTCACGATTGAGATCACGTCACACACATGAGCATGTCAGACGTTAGACGACAATCATTGTGTTATAACTTTGATCACACTATCAAAACTCTACCCCAAACAATCTGACATAACCCCCTCTTAGACCGACTGTTATGGTTTCCCCGCTATCTCAACTGGTCTATGTGACCTACGAGTAAAGTTGGGAAAACCATGCCCCCTCCCCTTGAACCCACAGTGAGTAACCATCTCGGCTTCTACAACCAGCCTCTCTCTCTCTCTCTTCACTCATCTTTATCTCTATCTCTCTTTCTGAATATTTATTTAAAATAGGAAACAGGTAAAGAGATAAAAAGATTAGTATAACATAGTTGGAAGGGATGAAATGAGAAATGAAATGAGGGATAAAAGGGAAGTTATGTGTCGCTGATGTGGCATGACAATTGAAAAATATATAACATGTAGGTGGGAGGACCTAATATGTACCACGAGATAGCACTGACAAGAGACAACCCCTCAATTCTTCACTCGTAGTGTTAAATTATCAAGATATGTTCATTATATACAAGTGCTCCTCAAGCCATGTATGTGATATCGTTGAATTATATTTATGATTTTGCCTCCAAGTAACCTTATAGCTATTGGGTTAATATACAGATTAAAGAGGTATACACCTTACTGCTCCCCTTTGTTTCTGGAGAGATCTTCTCTCACAACAACTTTGTTGGGTAATATATATTTGTGTAAATCAGATTGATTAATTTAAAGTTACTTGTTTATCCATCAATTATTACATAAGAATACAATCATCGTTCTCAACACTTCTATCTTTTTACCACATCATTCCTTTTCCATTTTTCTTTACAACCATCTAACTCCACTATTAACCCACTTTATCCCATTAATCTTTCTATTTTTTTAAAATTTAAATATAATAGAAGAGAGAGCAGAAAGAGAAGGAGAAGAGACACTCAGGTTTGAAGAACGGTAGGGGCTCTCACCTACGGGTTAAAGGGGGATGTGACGGTTACGGTTTTCACATCAGCCCGAGAGGACCCGTCCCTCACCCACGGACTGATTGCGCCTAGCCTAATATATCTAAACTCGTTTTTTTTTAAGGCAATGTTATAGACTTTTAAAAATGCAATCAATTTCTTTTATGAAATAGTAAACACACGTGCCATAAGATAACCAAAATATTTTGGGTTTTTCTTCATTAGGCTAAGAAGATTTGCCTTAGGGTCGTCTACAGGCCACACGATTTTTCATCAACTTATAAACGAAATAGTGACATTTATCTGTCCATTTAATGGTACATTAATTCTAGCAAAAATTTAATAAAATCCCTTTTTATTAATTTCCATAATTGTTAATATTCATAGCCATTAATTATATTGAAATTTACGTGCTATTCATTTCACTATTTTTAATATTATAATATTAATATATACTAATAGTTTTCTATTCATGAATCATTTTTCGTCTATATATATATATGTATATACTTAATTTGGTTGAATATTCATTGTTGCTAAATAGTTTGAGTAGCTTATTAAATAAATCAATCTTACTTTTCCACAAATATTGGCAAAAAAGAGTTGACCACGTAATTATCTAATCTAAAATTAACACACTAACTACCAATTTAATGTCTTAATTTCTTTTTGAAGGTATACAACCAATGCCTGCAACTGTCTGAGGATGGCAAAAGCCATTACGGAAATTGTTTTCTTAATCAATAAACATTATAATCAATTGAATTTGAAAAAGAAAATAAACGTACTGATATACGAACAATTAAGAATCAACAAATAATTAAGTGATTAAAGAATTAGTAAAAACGAGACGGAGGGAGAGCATACCGTTGGGATCTATTGAAGAATTAAGTATATCGATCAACAGAATTCAACCATCGATCAGATAGCGAAAATGGAGTTCAAGAATTCAAAAGGAAAGGAGGATATATTAGTATGTGAAAATGAAGAAAAAATATATATATGAATCTCTGATAAATTATTTTGAGTTTATAAATTCGATCATGCGTTTATAATATATATTACCATTCATCCAGTTTTTTGGAGGTTGAAAATGGAATCCTGTTCTTTGCCAAGAAAGCATAGCATTGGTCCAAGGGTATATCTCCTCCACGGCGGAGGATGACAGCTGGAAATTACTCTTTTCAGACACACCTTGTGACACCCCTCTTGAAATGGGTTTGGCCGCCGGCGACTTTCGGTGGTCGCCGGAGTTAAGGTCAGTATGCGGTTGGGTATATTGGTTTTGGATGAAAGCTATTAAAGATGAAAAAAGCAACATGGATAGAAATATTCCAGCCAACAGGGTGATTGGTCGCCGGCGATGAGGCGACGGTGGATGGCGGTGGTTGTCGTAATCCGGCAACGGGGAATATGAGGTGGAAGTAGCATCATTTTCTAGATCAGCACTCATTATGAAAAAATTGGACGAATGTTACTTGAGGGAGATGAGTTTGGAGTATATATATAAACTACAAACAAATGGAGATTTCTAGCATGTATCGCGTTGGTTGCAGTTGCTGGATAAAATGTGGGCGAGAGTACGGGTAACCAGTTTGTATGGGCTGTGGGTCAAGCCCAGTTATTTTGAATTCAAATACTTCTTCTATCAGGTTTTTTTTAAAACGGTATTTTTATCAGGTTTTACTTGAAATTTATGTTACTAATGTTACCACATTATGGACGAAAATCTTTTATTTCACGTAATTTATGATAAAGATAACAAAATAATTGAAATCAAGGACTAGAATGATGTGTTTTGAGTAAATGGTTGGACGACCGAACTTCCGAACTACACAAGGCAATTTATTTGTTTGTCATGCGTCCTTATAACTTTTAAATCCTACAAATCCGCTATTTATTTTTCTATATTATGGTCTAAATAAACACTTTTTTTTTTAAATTAATGTTTCGTACAAAACATTCTTTTTTGTCAAATATCAAATTGGAATGTAACAGTTACTTGTAATAAATCGTTTAAGAAATTTATTATTTTATAATTTGACATTAATAAATCGTTTTAACTTTGAATGTCTAGAACTCATAAAGTTGCGAAGAGAACTACAGTAAAAGTTCAACAACGTGATACACCTTTCAATGTAGAAAATGGAGAAAAATTCAATAAATTACAACAAAGACATGTGATGGGAAAAAAAAAACGAAAACAATATGAAGTACTCGTAGAAAGATATAAATAATATAGCTGCCAATTTTCTAATATAAATAAAGAGTTGTTTTCAATAAAGTCTATGTAAAAACCATACTTCTAAAATTTTAATATTCAATCACAGGTGATTCAGTATTTAATCACATGTGATTTGTAAAAGCATCACATGTGAATTAGAAAAATGTCACTCCGCCCAAATTTTTAAAATGCAATCTGGACCATTGATGTCATTGATCCAAAGGCTAAAATTAGTCCCTTAAGATTATAAATTAAGTATGAACTATATTAAACATTCTTCTATATATAAATAAAACACTAACATCAAAAAAAAAATTAATTAGGCAATCATAACCTTTGATTTGAATAAAAAAACTTTTAAGTATCAAATCTCAACCATCAATTTTGATAAAAGTTAAAACTCAATTTTGACTTTTTTGTCAAAATTAAAACTTAATTTTACTTCTAAATGAAGATATTAATCGAATTCAAATTTAATATAAGATAAGATTATAGGTAAAAAAAATATTAATTAAATTCAAAAATAAATAAAACTAAAAATACATACAAAACAATGTAAACAAATATTATCCACCTTATATATAAAATAAACCATGTAATTATACATTTATATATTATCGTAAATACTACCTTACATTTTATTGATTAACGCACGAATAATTGAGTTTTAAAATGTAAGTTAAATACAATAATATATGTACATATATAAAATTTTAGATACGACAGTTTCAATTTTTGATTTGTTTTTCAAAGATAATAAATTAAAGGGTCGTCTAAGATCAGTCCTTTCCTTAAAAGACATGTTTTTACTCATGAACAATTGGATTTCGCATATCTCGTGTGATAAGTAAGTAGGAATTGAAAGTACGCATCTTTAATAATGATAAATCGACTTCAAAGGAAATGAACGTTGTCTAAAAGAAAGTTATACAAAATATTTGATTTCAACTTAAGTGTATGTATTATTATTTTCTAAAAATTTATTAGTTTCTTAATAGTAAATATTTTTCATACCCGTATAATATACGGGTAATTTAGCTAGTTAATTATAAATTTATAATAGACGATATAATTTATTTGTGGAATGAATAAAGAATGTAACTAAAACCATGTATTGATTTCATTTTGCTGAAATTTGAGTCTTTGATGTGGTTATAAATTACCATTCACACTACATTTTTACGCCAATGTTTCGGTTTTGACTTCTATCACATAATAACATAAAAGTTTTGAAAGTGGTAACATCGATCCAAACACTCACCAATTATACTATAAAGTGTAGAACTCACATAATATTCAAATACTAATCAAAAACGAAATAAAAAAAAAATCTATGTAAAATAATGCCATTTTGGCCACCCCAAACAACCACTCCTCCCTCCACACGTCTTATTTTCATTTCTAAGTTATGACCGCTCCGTTATCTTGGAGATAAAAATTCATGAGTTTCCTTGTCCGAAGAACTAAGATATCGTCATATGACAAATTAAACATTAAAATTTAAGAAATCGGCAAATTTTATTTTGTATAGACTTAAATGAAAGCATCTTCTATAAATATATTTATAAGTATTTTAGATTTCTTCCGACTCATAAATTAATGTAACTATTTGTACACGTCTATAGCAGTACACAAATTTATACCAAAAGTGTATACATTTTTTTTTAATAATGTGTTCAAATGAAATATTCTTTTCTTGTGTTTTATAAACCCAAACGTTATATGCCTTAACAGAAACATTAATTAATTTGGGTGTACATAACATAATTTAAAAAACTTATAGTCTAATTTTTTGTGTTACTAGTTATAATTATTTATAGCACATTTGAATGAATGATAAATACTATAGAAAAAACCAGAAATGTTAGATTATAAAACTACAATGCAATCAAGGGGTCATTAAGGTTTTCTTACCTATGAGATAGAAGGGTTAGGTCTAGGGATGGCAAAGGGTCGAGGGTATCGGGGATCGTTCTTCCCATCCCCATCCTCGTTCCTCACTTCCAGTCCCCATCACAATTGACTTGCATTCTCATTCCTGTCCCTGTCGGTATCTGGGATCCCCGTGGGGAATCGGGGATTTTCTTCGTCTACAAAATCAAATTTTCTAAATAGATATACATGAGAATCTTCATACAAATCTAAATTAATCATTCCAACCGGTTCACATCAAAATATAACCAATCAAGTATTTTAATATAATTTGTAAGATAGATAATGTTCTTGATAAAAGAAATAATATATTTACTAAATCGTTCAATAATACACATAACATTATCAACCAAATAGATGATTTATCTAACATGTATATCCATGAAATACGCTTATAATACTTTCATAGATGATTATACAAAAACTATATTAGTATGAAACAATCATGTATGTTAAAAAATAATCTTATTGATATACATATTAATGTAAAAGTTAAATTCGATACAAATGAATATTTATATGAGTAATTTGACTTTAAAAATTATCTATATCTATATATATATATACACACACACACATACATAATATATGCGGGGTCGGGTCGGGGTCGAGTACGGGTTTGGAGAACCGAGGGGTATACCCAATTACCAATCCCCGTTTCTAAGTTCGGGAAATCTCCTGTCCCCAACTCCGTCCCCGGTCACCTCAA
>JAUEJL010102135.1:0-13166 GCA_032274825.1 Drosophyllum lusitanicum
TCATTTGATCTTATACGTATGTTCTTGGCCGTATGTTTCTGTCTCACGTACGTATCATATATACATCCAAGAACTTAGTCATTGTGTTTTGATTGCTTCGATATTAGATTGATACTTGATTATACGGGTCCTACACAGTTGGATGTACTCAATCAATCAGACACGGCCGTTCATGATTATATGGATGGAGAACTGGTAAATGGGCCGTGTATGCGTTAAACCCAAAAAAACACACAACTTTGGATTAAATCTTTTGAGTGGGTCAAAGGCTATTAATTTGGAGAGCCAGAGGAGAACAATTTGTAATTTGTTATTTATATGGGCATTTTGTTGTCTATCGGCTAGGTCTTATGTTTTCATTTAGATAAGATGAACCTTTGATTTATGGATTTGGATATTATATTAATTATATATTTGTTATGTTTGCTTAATCGAAGATCCATATATGTTAAAGTTTCTGAATTTAAGATCTATTGATTGAGTTTGCATATGTTAGATGATCATTCTACTTATGTTTATTTGAATCATGATTTTCTAGGACCCACATTAAGAAGTGTGACTAGTGATGAACCAAATCTTAGGGTTAGCTCATATTGTGAATAAACTTTAATGTGTGAACATTTGCATACGATAACCATTCAATGTTGTTGCTTGATCGTATAAGTTATGACCGATAAGACCAAGATTAAGTCTTGCATGATACGAATTAAAAGACTAATTTCGAGGATGGTTAATGTCATGACGATTGGGTTACATCTTCTTAATGATAAGGTTATTGCCTTATTGGCATTTTTGTATCTTGTGTGTTTCTTATGTTAGTTGATGGTTTGTATTATTTGAGATGAATTTATTTTATTTTTTTGATGAAATAATAGGGCCAGTTTTACACCCTTTTGGGCAAATTGATATTACTGAATAATTATGTTCTTTACAAAATTCGAACGTTACAAGTCCCCTTTGCCGGAGCATTCATTCAAGGATTAGGAAAGACCCGTTTACTGAAACCCTTGAAAAAGAAGATGGATCGTGTGACACAACCGAATGAGTGATCGACTAAAACCCAACATGGTAGCGACAACAATGGTACCTTGATTCGTTCTAGATTCGAAACCCATGGTTTCAACGACATCGTTGGTTCGTATGTATAAGTATGAATTCTACTTTAATAGAGTCGATTTAGTTGAATGAAGTTGATTATGAAGTCAATTATGCGTTATTACTATGGAGGCTTATTTGACAGAGGACCAACTTACTGAAAATGAAGTTAATTAGTTGATTGAATCTTAACTTTAGAAAATAATAATAACCACTTTATCCTTAGCACAAAAAAAAGTAAAAATGAAGCAATCCTTCCGATGGCGGCATTTTTTTTTCTTAATTGGTTAATTTAGTGCTGAAGTTTGCAAGATAACAAGGCAACATTCTTTGACCGCCAAATGTCTTCCTTCAACGATGTGTAATTCACGTTGTTAATTGCTATATTTTTTTTATTAATTGGTGGAGAAAATGTCCAATATTTTTTATTTGAACTTCAATTATTATCATGATGTGTAAAGTAAGTTAATCGCTCCTTCAACGTGTAAATTTGTGAAATTCCAAATCAAAACCAATTGATTATGAGAGGAGTAGTCCACTAGCCCGGGACCCTTATAAAACATATTACAAAGTCACTTTTCATCCGATGTGGAACATTACTCAACATAACGATGTGTAAGATAAGTTGATAATGTGATGTTTGGGTCGTGAATCTTCATGTTGTATGAGAACATTTCATCCTAATTGCTTTGTGTAGTTTTGTTTTTTATATGATATTGTATATTGTAAATGTAAATAAATGAATTTGATCTATAAAAATTAATAAGATAAACAACTACGTCTATACTGGTATTTAACTTGACAATAGATTTCATAGCAATAATTATGTGCCTCTAAAAGTAGCACGAATTAATATTAAATAACAATTGTTTTTAATGACATAAAATTTGGTCATAAAAGCCTTTTTGTGTACCGTGGTATAAAAAAGTATCACTGAAAGTCTAAAAGTTTGTAACGACACACAAAAAGAGTGTCACTAAAAGACTTGAGTAGTAACGCTTCTAATTAAACTCTTTTGTGCCCCGCTAAATCCCAATTTCATCTTCTACTCTTCTACTATTGAAAGTTTCTGTTCAATCCATGGCTCCAAAATCGATGATACTAGTCACCATTGCTTCTTTATTAAATCTTATGTTCAATCTATAGTTTGTTAAATGTTTCATAAATATGGGACTTGGTTAATGAATCTTGAATGTTAAGATGTGTTGTGTTTCATTCAATTTGGTTCATGAACATCTTTAATAATAATAATAATAATAATAATAATAATAATAATAATAATAATAATAATAGAGTTGTGTTCAATAAAGTCCATATAAAAAACATAGTCCTAAAATTTTAATACGTAATCACGGGTGATTCAGTATACAATCACATGTGAATTACAAAAATGTCACTCCGCTCAAATTTTTAAAATGCAATCTGGATCATTGGTGCTATTGATCCAAATGCTAAAATTAATCCCTTAGGATTATGAATTAAGTATGAACTATATTGAACATTCTTCAACAATAATAATAATAATAATAATAATAATAATAATAATAATAATAATAATAACAACAATAACTAGGTATAAAAAATAAAATAAAAATCAAGTGTTTAACTGTACCATGCTGGTCAGGCTTTCTGATACATCATACAATAAGTTTTTAAAGTTCAATACATTAAATAATAATTTATAAAGTTGGATACAAACAATAGAAAAATATGGCAAGTTAGATATATTTTAATAAACTAAACCCAACATATTACCACAAAAATACCAAAACGCAGTATACAACCGGACCAAACTAGCGTGTTAACCAAGCTTAACATCATCACACTTAACCATCTATACTATACCAACTCACACCCAAACACCAAAAACAAACGCAACTCCACAATATGTGAATGGTTGTGCATAGGTCGGTTATGGCCCAAAACATTACAGCGAGGACCTTATAATATTTTAAAATGTTTAACATAAAAAAACATCCTTTAAAGAAAAATAAACTTCGGATTTAAATTAATTTTGGACTTATATATAGTGTGTGTTATATCAAATATAACATTTAGCATTATTAATATTTAAAAGGAAATAAACTACGAAGGAAAAAAACTTAAACTTAGACTTTAAATAAAAAATAAGAAGAGTTGAACTTTTGACGGTAAATCATGTTTTTACCACTTTACCAACATAATTAAATAAATATTTTTTTTGTATGATTTGCGTTGCTCTTAAAATGTTTGTGTAAATCTAAACATTATTTATAGCCCACTCATTTTTATCTTGATATAAATTTTAACTTAATACAAAGCTTATCTCATATTACAATTAAAAAAAGATAAATATTGTATTACGGTAAAATATATATATAAGAATTTATATAAAAATAAGACGGTAACAAAAATGTATTCATATTACTTCATATGAAATGACTTTTTTAGCATGTAAACAAAAATAAAATGATCATAAATATATATTTATATTTATACCGAACATAATATTGTAAGTTATATTAGAATAATGAAATTAATTATTTTGATATAATAATAATAATAAAAAAGAAAAAAGTTAACCAATGGCTCTAGGAAGGGAAGCTTGTACGAGAAAAGAACAGAAAAGTGCCGGTGACAAAAATTGATAAGAGGACATAGCCTAGAATTGTAATGGCCCCTACCACTACACCAATTACAAGTTTGTAAATATTTTCATTTTTTTTTTTTTGAAAGGCCAGCTTTATATATAAATAAAGAGATTTTACAAGTATAAAGTTATTTTCCTACAAGAGGTAGGAAGGGAATGGACATCACAACATAAACCACAACAAGATGAACATTACAACATAAACCTATGCAATTGGGTCTACCACCTAATGATACTGCAATTCATAAATACCCCAGTTCCTTGATTGTTTCCACTGGGTTAGTAATCCAAGAAGACCATAGTATCCTTTTCCATTTTTTTATCCTTGCCTTGTGCCATTGAAAGGCCATAAGCTTGATATAAAAAATAACTTCATCCTCCACTAGTTTTTTGTCGTGAAAGATATGATGATTTCGTCTTTTCCATAGTAGAAAACCTGTAATTCTTACAATTGATTCCCAGATGCAGAATTGTGTTGAATTTAGAAACTTCGACCCATTAAGAGAAACTTCTTTGAAGCAATTTCTTTCGATGAACCAGATGTTCCATCACCTGTGAATTTTAGCCCACACTGTTTTTGAAATTGAACAATGGAATAACAAATGAGATACTGATTCAACATCTAAGTTACAAAAGGGGCATAAAGTAGAGGGAATAACGATGCCCCTTTTCACTAGATTTACTCGGACCGATAGTCGTTTGTTGTCTGCTCGCCACACAAAGATTAGCACCTTTCTAGGAAGTATCTTGGACTAGAAAGTTTCGGTTGTTGCCACCGCTCTTGCATTGATGTGATCCTCGATCAAGTTTCTTAATTGTTTTACATTGTATTTGTTGTCTTCATTCAAACTCCAGACCAATCTATCCACCTTGTCAGCTTGTAAGGATTTGGAAAAGAGAACATCATATAACCTGTTAATTTCTTCAGAACCCCTACCACTTAGTCTTCCTGAAACTTCTATGTTCCAGGAAGATAATGTTATCATTTTGAATTTTGTATATTGTTATCTGAAAAAATTATCATTTTCAACTAGACAATGTTATCATTTTTAACTGGAAAATGTTATCATTTTCGGCAGAAAAATGTATCATTTTTGGTTTAGACGAGACTTAGAGGGAAAGAAAAGGAAATAGCGTGATTTATGAGATGAGTGATTCCCATAATACCCTTCCTTCTATAATTACATCTTATAATTATTTAATTAATTATAATAATACCATGATTAGATATTGACCATTGATTTAAATAATCTAATGAGCCAGATTTGATCTTTGAAATCTATGTTTAAACATATGATCTATATTGATCCATTTTCTATATATAACGTTGAGTCGGTGAACAGTATCAACACACAGCTTTCAACTCCCCCAAATTCCGTATGCAATATATAGTATGTTTCATACGTGCAAGACTGTGAAAATTGTAATTTTCAAGGACTAAATAGTAAATATAGGCAACAGATGGGAGTAGTTTGGAAAGCTTCACCATCTTTTTTATTTTAATAAATAATAAAACATGTCGAACGGCCAGCACGATATCAATGGGCCAGCTCAGCAACCACCTTTCCCGCTGCATAATTCATTGTTCACAAATACAACGCTCTTCGTTGAAACTGTTAAAATATATTCATAGTTTTTTTTTTTAATAAATGAAAATAGCCGACTTGTCGAATGGATCCTTTGACCTGATCAACATTTTATTTTTTAAGATTCCTTGTTTGTTGAAATCATTTTTTAAATCGTATGTTTTATTCATACCAAACTCTATCTAAAAATTGTTACGGGTTTAACTCCTGTAATAAATAAAATTATGTAAAGTTATGTTTATGTCTCATTAGTATATTTGTTTAGCCGTTTGAAAAAATCTAGAATTTTAATAAAGTTTTTTAGAATTTTTAAAATGATAGTAACATCATTTTTTTATCAAATTCTCAACGGGCAATGGTTATGTACGTGTAACAGGAATCATGTACGGAGTATCTTTTTTTTAATCCTTTTATATAATGCAGTATGTATTTACCTGGATATGTAATAAGTAAAATCTTGTACATAGTGAGATGAAATATAAAATAAAATAGTTTGAATATATATATAAGTAATTCTGTATGAAAAAGTAATATTAAATAGTCATTAAATATATGGTTACAGTAAAAAAAGATGAACAATTTGATGTGTGATTTGGATTTAAACTATTTAAATTAGAGTTACAATGAAAAATGTTGTATAATTCAACGTGTGATTTGGATTGAGTTATAATTATTCTAGAGATGTTCTGTATTTTATTATTAAATTTTCTTACATACTAAATCAAGATAATTGTTCGAATATAATCATGTTATAAGAAAAGATAATGAATGAATTACAAGTGTGTTAGACTAAATATTTTTCTATAAATGAACTACTACCATTGTTAAACAATGTATACAAAATACAATAGACCACACACCAAGAATCGAAATTAGAAACATTACAATGTGTCGTCTGTACTAAATATACAACATATACATGCACACTAACACCTCGTGCCCCCGGTTTGATCAGAAATTTTACGTTGAACATTGTAGTTTTGATTTAGATTAGTTTGTTTTATTCTTGACCAAGTGTATCTATATGTGTGTGGAGATTGTCTGTGTATACGTGGTAAATTCAAATTTAGTACATCATGAGACTGCTAGGTTTATTCTGCTAGTGTACTTTCAAGTTGTATAAGTGTACATATCTTTAGTTTGTTTGTATTTACTAACTAAATCTAAATCTAATCTAAACATATAATATAAGACCCAATATGATAATTCATAGCAAAACCTATAATTTCTCAACATCGTATTTGCTAAATGTATCTCCACACCTTTAAAATTTACACCTTCTACTAACATCATATAAAGCCAACAATACATTACTTTCGTGACATGTTTTTTTTATTATGATGTAAGAGTTATAACTATTTGTTATAGTGTGTGTATGTGTGTGCATATATAGCAAGGTTCATTTGAGAACCAACTTATTGCGAGAACCGCACAAAACAATCTTAGCCCTTTATTAAATTAAATTAATGATTATAATGCTAATGACTCATTAATGAGTTACTGTTAGTGCTCATTTATGATTCATTAATATGAGTATTTTAGAAAAATCAAGTCTTATTAAATAACGACTTACGCAATTCACGGTTAGGTATATATACATATATAACCAAAATATCCCTTTTAATAAGTCATTAATGAGTATTAATGATGGTAAAAGTTAGTTCTCACGGTTATCGTACTAAGACCTATTTTAAAATGATCCTTATATATATATATATGCATGTATGTATGTGCGTGCATATATATACACACACTTTGGGGCCTAAAGCCCGAGCTAATTCTGTTGTATATAGTAAAGATGACACTACTGGCTAAAACATACTTTAGGGCGGCACTTCCTATCATGCTTGTAAGTTTTTCATGTTTAAGCCCTATTTGTTGGCACTTTGTATCCTGTTCTGTGTGGTAGAAGGTAATATCATGTTTAGTATGACAACATATTGTTTTCTGACCTACGTGGCAACGGTTGGCACTCGAAAGTCGTGGTATGATATTGGCAGGTCTGAAGACCTACGTAAAGAAGAGCTTACTCACAATGATAACAACTTATGCTATTGACGACATAACAATGACAACCACTGTACTGTCGGCGTACAGTAGAAGACATGAGTCTAGTCATAACTGGTTCTTGAAGACATGTTCTGGAAAAACCTCTGGTGGGATCACACGCCTCGTATTATAAGTTCGCCACTACTTCATCTGTCGTACCGATCTTGGGGACTTGATGGTATACCCCTTTTAAAGACTTTAGATTTGGGCCCATTTATGCTGCCCAACTCACAAACGTGAGCTTCGCCCTAGATTTCCCCTCTATAAATAGAGGGTTCAACAACCTTGTTGAAGCCCTCCATTCAGTCACCACATATTACTAGGATTATCTCACTTGGAATTTCCCTCCTTCTCACCACCAAGAACTGGACAAATTCGTCACCCCCATCATGGACTGTCGATCTGGGCTAGAGGTTAGCCACCATAATGGGAGACGAACAACACATCACAACTCCGGTCACTTCCTTCACTCGTGCCTACTAATCCTGTGCACGATCAAATAGCACTCAAAAGGAAGAACTACAACATATGCTTGATAGTAGAAAACATTGTGTGTATGTTGTCGTGAAAGGAAGAACTATAACATACGGTATATTGTGACGTTTTACCTTTACGGGAAGTATTGACTAAAAAATGACGCACACTCGGATTATTAACCGTTAAGAATGTTCATCATATGTTGAAGATTTTGTAAGATTGTGAATGGCATGTGAATAGTGTCTTAAAACTTAAAACTTTTTTAAAATCTTCTTCATCTTTGTTTTTAAAAACTAAGCTTTCAAACTTGGTTCATCACAATTTATAAGAGAAACTAAAGATGTTGGTCGGTTAATCAAGAATATAATGAAAACTTGTGCAATGGTGTGCACAATATATGTCTAAAATTGTTGTCATGGTAGTGCTTTACAAGTTCACCACTTTTACATGTGTTAATCCTTAAAACAAAAAGGTATACTATAAACAGGTGAAAAGTGTGTATGAAATTATTGGTATTTGTTTTCTGTAAAACAAAAAAACATATTATAAGGTTTATAGGGGAGCCGGTATAATGATGCTCAAGTTAGAATTCATTATAGATAGGTATATGTTGAGATTAATATGTTGGGTTGTATTAGATACCTGAGTCATTAGCATAACTGTCCATACAATCGTGAGAGACAAAGGTATTTTCACGTGACAGATTCAGACGACTCTAACCCTTTAAGGTTACCGAGGCTTCAAGTCTCATTATGAGCATACTTGTAGATTAATATGTGTTTATAGTAAAAAAAAATGTTTTTTACTAAACTCGTTAGTCGTTAATAATTAATTGCTTTTATATAATATTGACGGTAAAACTTAACGCACGAACACGTGTCTGGTGACGTGGAATGTTGCCTTGGCGTTCTCTCTCTCTTCTTTCTTTCTCTCTACAAGCTGCAAAAAGCCCACACCCCTTCCCTCCTCCATCGTTTTAGAGAGAGAAACTGTAGAGAGAGAAAATGGAGCTCTGAAATTCTTCTTACTCAGGTATTGCTTTATTTTCTTCAATTTCCTTCCCAAATTCTTTCATACTACACAATTAGCTTATCAAATTCAGAACTCGATTCGTTTCTCCTGGAAAACTTTCTACGTTTTTTTAAAATCGGAGAAGTTCTTGCATTTATCGTATATTTTATGCTAATTCAGCTCTGATTCATGTTGTTTACGAATTTATTTAGAAATCCTTTTTAGCTAAATACGTGCAGGTATAAGAATTACATGTGCGCGTGTGAGTGACTATGTGTATATGTGTGTGTGAGAGTGAGAGAGAGAGATCGGAACTGAAAATCGAGTAAATAAGCAAGAAGCGATCAAAACCTGTAAAATTTGGAAGAAAAAAAATCATGTTATTGAAAGCATTGTGTTCATATACTCATAAAATTGTTGTCTGATGCTTACAATTTTAGTTCTGGAAATAATTGAAAGTCCAAAGATTTATCAGGTAATGAATTTTAACTTTATAAGCATGTCTATTAAACAAATAATCTTTTATGTAAATTTTGTTTTTTTGGCTATGTAATTGTTGGCATGAATGTGAGGACACTTTAGTAAATTGGTTACTAGGTTATCTTGGATTGGTAATTCTTTTGGACTTTGGTGGGTGCTGTGTTGCTTTCTCCTTGTTTGTTGTGGATCATGGAAAAGAACGAATTACACCGTACTGCTATGCTTTTCTTTTCTTTTTTAATTTCATTTTCCCTGTTGTTGTAGATCAACATTATCAGATCCCAATAGTAAGACTTTACTGTTTAGGAAAGTAATTATTTTGGATATGCTGAGACATAATTAAGTGAAATTAAAGCTCGTTTGAGTCGAAATTTTCTATCGATGTCCCCTGTCGCTGTGTCATGGGATGATCTTACTAATTGCGCCGACAGTTATAAATACTTTGATCACTTAATAAATCCAACTTTCTTGGCATATGGTATGTTTGTGTGTTCAAACGTATACATATGAATATGCAAGCGTGTCTTATCATAGTCTTACCTACAAGTATGATGGATTTTTTCAGCTATGCGTGTACGGAATTTCACTCTCAAATATTAAAATTAATCTGGTAAACAATGATCTTGAATAAGAAACCGGCACATTACTTTTATGGTGTTTTCTGATCGTTGGCTGCTGTTTAATTTCAAATGTTTGTATATTATTTGGTAGTTAAAGGATGGTACGATTTTGTTTCTTTATGGTATTTGTAGGTTCTAATTACTGTTTGGTGCACTCTTAAAGCTATATTAGATTCATGTAAATTGCACATTATGGATTACTTTAAGAACTATGCACCTTGGTTCTAATTATAAGATTTTTTCAGAGGGGTAAGAAGGAAACCCTCATACAGTTACGATCCTTATGTGTGTGTATAACTTTCCAACTCTCCTTGCAACGTGCTTAATGGACTTTTCTGTTATCATTTCTGAAGCTATCTGAGATGGGACAATGCTTAAGATGTATCTCAGCCAGGAATTCTATGTGATCCATAAGTATAATATATAACCTGTTTACTCTTATTTATTCTATTCTCAATTTCTCATACTTTGTGGCATAATAGTTGACTATGCATCACCGTGTTTATCTATAATGGTCTTCACCAACACAGATTCTCACTGATTTAGTGATTTACAGGATACTAGTTTAGGCCAAACTCTGACTTGCGGGCGTATATTGATACCCTATTGAGGCTATAGAAAAAAAAATATCGGTGACATGACATTTCTATCCTTCGTTATTGCAGCCAAGTGAGCAAATATAGCAAGTCAAGCTTTGTTGTGACCGTGAACGGTTTTGACTGGTTCTTTGAATCTGTTGAGGTGTTGGCCCATGGGCAACTGTGAAGAGACAAAGGCTTGTAAACCTGAAAAATCATCTTCGCCTCCACCTGCACCTGTAAGCTCCATATATTCGTTCATAAATATATTAATGGTCATATATTTTTTCATGAACGATTGTTATTGTTACTAAAATACCACTCTTTGATTGTCTTTCAAATATTATATGTGTTGTGATTACATAAATTTTATTACCAACTATAACAGGAGCATCAGCAGGCCAGTGTTCATGCATATCCTGATTGGGCAGCCTTGCAGGTTTCCTTTATTACTCATCCCATTGCCTTCTAAAATACTGTTTTTTTTTTCTATTTCACGAGGTTTGATTATAGCAAATCTTATTAAGTAATATTGTTTCTGTAGGCTTATTATGGCCCTAGAATGGCCGTGCCACCATACTTTAACTCAGCTGTTGCATCTGGTCATGCCCCTCCACCTTACATGTGGGGCCCACCACAGGTATGTTCCCTTGATTTTACTCCCCACATACATCTCAATATTATCAAGTCTTGAAGATGGATATATTACGATTATGTTGACATATTATCCGTCTGAACACATTTCAGCATATGATGCCGCCTTATGCTGCAATGTATCCACATGGAGGTGTCTATCCACATCCTGGAGTTCCTCTTGTGAGTTCTCATGACAGTGTCTGTTATTAGACTAGATATTTATAATTGAATTTTCAATCACACAAGGTCAAGTATCTTCTGCATTATGTAGTCTTCAACGGATGTGGTAAATTTATTATGTTTTGCGTAAGGAAATTTGATGCATGCTAAATTTGTGTTTGGAGTAATGCAGCCTTTGAGCATTGATTCTCCAGCCAAGTCATCAGGGAATTCGGATCGTGGGTTGATGAAGAAGTTGAAAGGATTTGATGGGTTGGCAATGTCAATAGGCAACGGCAACGGTGATAGGTCCGTAGGTGGAAATGACAATGGGACCTCTCACAGGTACTAAACTTTTATCTGTCAAATGCGGATTGGCAATTGTAAAACATTTGAAAATGCTAAATCATTTCAGAAGTTGTGTGCTTAATACTTGTGTGTTTTCCCTCATGGTTCATTGGTTACCTGAAACTCCTTTTAATGGGTCAGGTCTACTTTTTAACAACTACAAAGAGTTGAACTTATTAATAATATGACATTTTCAACAGTGGGGAGACTGAAGGTTCTAGTGAAGGAAGTGATGGGAATACAACAGAGGTAAAAGTTTCTTCTTTCAGGCAATATGCATGTATGTTAGAAGTGGAAATCTCAACCGATGTACTTATGTACGGATTGATGGGTTGTATTTTATCTCAAATGGATTATGGATTAAACAGGTTCAATCAAGTTTTTTTAGCTAAATGGGAAATAGATCAAATGGGTTTAAAAGTTCACCAAAATGTATTTTTAATGCATACAACCTTGTATATGGTTTTGTTCAAAGGTTTAAATTAGTATTGCAATAATATTCTCTTTGTAATTTTGTGTCGTTATTAAAATTATGAAAAAATTCGACTTGTTACCCAACTCGCCCATGTTGCCACCTGTAATGTATGTGCATTGTCATGGTAGTTTGTGGCAGGGTGATATTAAAAATAAATTCGCTTGTGTATTTCAGGGGGGTCAAAATAATGGGAAAAGGAGTCATGGAGAATCACCTAATGCTTGTGAGTTCAACTATTTGCTTAAGTTTATCCCTCAAAATTGTTGTTAAAGAGTTGATGCATGAGAATTGTACTTCCAAGTCTTTTATACAACTATTATGTTTACATGTTGCCAGCAGCTGAAGTTGGCAAGACTGAGCCACTGAGCGGCCAATTTTTTCCTTCTGAACCAAATGAAACTTCTAAGAAGGTGAGTGCTGTCACTGTAACGCCTTATAAGTCCACAGATTCTGAGCTGAAGAAATCTCCCACTGCACCTGCTGTGATGACCTCAGCTACTCTTGCAATGGCGCCAAGTGAAGCCCTCTTACAGGTCAAATTTATTTATGTCCCCTCTTTTGGGGGTGTGTGTTTGTTTGTCATGACTCGTAAATAATATATAAATAGGATTAACTTTGTTTTCTGAATCAAAATTCTACATTTCTTTTGTCTGAATTGTATTAGAGTGAGCGAGAACTTAAAAAGGAGAGGAGAAAGCAGTCCAACCGTGAATCCGCCAGGAGGTCTAGATTAAGGAAACAGGTACCTGATTCTAATTTTCTAATATTAAGACATTAGTACTAAGTCTTCTGTTCCGATATATATGCAAAGCTTTCTAGTAGTATGTCCCATAATAAATGCATATATTTGAAATTCTGGCAGAGTTATAAACATTACCTTCTTGCCCATAAGTACTTTAATATAAAGATTAAAGTATTAACAGGGTGCTTGACTTATTGTGAATACTACGAGTGCTGGATTTTTAATTTTTATTTTCTTTTCTTGGGGGGAGGGGAGGGGGGGGGGGGGGGGTGGGTATTTGT